>JAGFPH010000500.1:513800-529184 GCA_018207615.1 Philaenus spumarius
AACCATGTACAGGAATATTTTGTATGTTACGAGATGAAGTGCCTGCCGTTGGAGCATTTAGTTGCAGCTGTTTTTAGAGTTTAGTCTTAGTTTAACAGTGCGTTATTTGGGAGTGCTAGTTTTGACTATCGGACTGTGTTTTTACATCAATAATTTTATTTTGTTTATGAAAAAGTGATAATTGTACTGAAAGAAGGTATAAAAAGAATGAACAACATACACAATAGTAATACAGTAGGCGCTCTGTTAACCGTTAAAAACACCTTTTAAAAGAGTAAACTCATTAGTTTTCATTACCTACAATAACATCTATACTGTATATATCGTTTATAAACATCAATGTAATGCAGTAATTAATTACATTGCGACGCTCTTGCATAAACCATACCCACAATGCATCGTCGACCCGTTCATTTATCGGTTTCTTTAAAGCACACCTCGTTGTAAGCACTTTATCCAACTCGATTTGGATGCAGAAATAAATTGGTATAAATTTTTTGTTTCTCCTCCAGTCCTTTACCGTCATCACACCAACCCCGAATTAATCACTTAATAATTTTACGGATTCACCTTTCTCAAGGCGCTCAATAGCATTAAGCTTGTCTTTCATAGTGACAACAACACGTTTTCACTTGGAATCACTCATTGTGGAATCGTTCACTACAATACTGTAATTTCAGTACGGTACGTATCTCACACAAATACAATACTGCGATGCGGCACCAATACAAAAATAAGATACAATTCACGAAGTAAACTGTAAGCAAGACAAAACACTACTGACCCTTCTCGCTATGCAAACTAATGAGTCACCAGTTACTAGGCAACGTGTAGTGACTTGTCTGCTTACGACAGTCGTTGCTAGCAGAAGTTAAAAATAGATACTGTAGTACAGGTACGTCTTCCTGGAAAGGGTCGTTTAAGCTTAAGTGGGTGCCTTTTGTATTTGTAATCTCTATACAATCATAACATAATAACCGCCTATTAACAGATTTAAATGAATTCTAATCTAATAGTAAACCGTGTAAATAATTTATATTTTTATAATGATTATTTAGTAATATTTAAAGTTCGATTTAGTGTCATAGTAAACTACAGTTATTTGATATACTTACTTTTTCGGATTTTTTAGTTTAAATATGGAGACAAAAATTATATTGAAAACAAACAAATTTAAGCAAATAAACATTTACAAAACTTATTATGTTTAACCTTATGTTAGATAAGCTAAAATATGGGCTACCACTCTTTTAGAGTTAAAAATATATACATGATTATCTTAATGTTCTTTTTGAATTTAGATTTTTAGGGTTAAGTAGTACTCACAAAAAATACTCAAATAATTTAAAACGTTTTTTAATATTTTTTACAAATTAAAAACAAATTTTACTAAAGTTTGCGGAATTTACAATTAGTTGAAAACTAAATACATTCTGGTAAATAGCAATATTAAGTATGCTACAATACAACGTTTCATTCTGATACGTTTATCTGTTCTGGAGGAAATTAACTATGGCAGACAAATGGACAAAAATATATAAAGGGTTTTATATTTTCCCATTTGACACTTAGCCTACAACTATATTGTTATAGAACTGAGTCAATACAAGCTTTAAAAGTTTTGACGCAATAACAGTCAAAGTTCTCCGGATTGATTGATTATTGATTAATTTTTATTGCTTCTTATCAACAAACATATAAATAAATTTTTACAAATAATATTAGACTAAACATTTTTGTAAACTAAACAAAAAAAATAACCTTCTCCAAGTAAATAAGAAACAATAAATGAAACCCCGAGGTAATAAAACCTGTCTGGGGTGGTTTTTTAAAACAATAAATAATTATATACCTACACAAAACACAATCCAAAGATAAAGTTGAGGTCCGCAACCGACCGAGTTCCCAATGAATATAACGATTATTTACATTAAAATCTACAATCAAAAATATGACTTCTAGTCTTTTTATAAACAATGCATACTTCTTTATAACTTAATAACTTATAACTTAACAAATATTTCCCTGTACGTTATCGTGGATAAATACTATACACAAGCACTCAGCATACACACCAAGGATATAACACCAAAATGTAAGATTCAGGATAGTACATTAAAATAAGATTGTACATCTTCAAGCTCGAGCAAAATATTACGAAGCAAACCGGAGAACTTATGTCTGTCCGAACATGATTTAATACTTTCTGGCATACAATTAAATAATTTAGGTGCTAGATATGCATAAGATTTCATATAAATTGTAAAATTTGGTTTAAGGTACAAACAAATTTGACCTATTCCGCAATATCAAAGCTCTTGGCCCTAAAGTGCCATCACTATCCCCGCTTGTGTCAAAAAAAAAGGTACTACAAGGTGTAAAAGGTGTTTTGAGAAGGTCAAAACCGCTTCTCAATACTTTATAGATAAAAAGGTTTTTAAGAGGTAATGTATTAAGTTTTTTGAAAAGTGGTGCACTATCTTCTGTTTTGGGTTTGTGCGATAAGATACGGACAAAATTCTTCTGCAGCGTAATTATTGGTTTTAATGTTGTATCGTAAGTCCCTCCCCAAATTGCGAGACCATATTCTAACTTAGAACTCACCAGTGCAAAATAGATCATTTTCAATATTTTTACGTTACATATGTATCTGAGCATATAAAATAGCCTGATATATTTTTATTAATTTATTTTTAAGATAGGTTGTATGATTCTTCCAAGTAAGCTTGGAATCGACAAACAGTCCTAAATATTGAATTTCTTGAACTTGTTCAATCGGGGGACATGGACATATATTCACATTACAATTTATCTCATGGTACGTACTTTAGTGGAACAGAAAATTGTATATTTTTGGTAATACTAAAAATAATATATTTCGATTTAGGGCTCATTACCATGTAATTTCTTGTAAACCACCAACGCTTTGCATATGTCCCTTTGCATGTAAGTTCGCAATTGTTCCCCAGTGTCCGCTTTATAAAATGAAGCCGTGTCATCGGCAAATGCTACCAACTCACTCTTAAATGCACCATTACATAACGTGTTAACATATATATTAAAAATAATGGAGAGCACCGCACCCCGAGGAATCCCGAAGCGAACACTTCCCGGTTCACTCAACCCTAAATTCACCTTAGTCTGCTGTGTCCTATCTGCCAAATATGAGCTGAACCATTTGAGGACAACGCCTCTGATACCTGCGTTGTACATCCTGGATATTAAAATAGTATGATCTATAGTGTCAAACGCTTTCATTATGTCTATAAAAATACCCGAACAACATTTACCTATATTTATGCCTTCATAAGCTTGGTTTATAAACTGGAGCAACGCATCGTTAGTGTTCAACTTATTTCTGAAACCAAATTGGTTCCTACTAAAAAAAACATTTTTTTCGAGAAAGTTTACCAATCTTCGCTTTACAACTTTCTCTAAAATCTTTGAAAAAATTGAAAGCAACGCTATAGGCCTATAGTTACTGGGATCCATTTTATCGTTTTTCTTATAAAGAGGCTACACTACTGCATTTTTTAATATAGATGGAAACTCCCCATCACTCAAACTAAAATTAATCAAATACAAGAGCACGTCAACAATGTGTTCAGATATTTCTTTAATAATAACAGGCGTTATACCATTAAAACCGGAAGCTTTTCTATTCTCCAATGAGTTTATTATTAAATTTACCTCAACTTTTGTGGTTGGATAGAAAAACAAGGAGTGCGAACCATGAGTATCTTTAAATAATTTAGCACTTCCATCTGCAAAATGCTGAGCATGATCATCATCCAACCCAATACTTGCAAACACGTTTGATTGGTGTGTTAAAAGTATCTGCGACATGGGAATGACTCGTGAGACCGTTAATTAATGTTTTTAAGTATAGTAATAAGCAATTAGTAATAAGCACTAATAATATTGGTATCATCTGCAAAAATTGGTAACGGCTTTATTTTTAATCACAACGATACTTTTTATTTGCTTGTGGTTTAGTGTCTTTCAATAAATTGTAATTAATTAAGTAGCCTACTATACTTGTTTGTTAAGGTTTTAGGGCATACACGCTGGTCTCAACAGAAGTGGAGTGTTGAAAGTGTTCATTCAAAAAATTTAGTTGCCATTCTCCACTTGCTGGTGTCTCTTGCTCGACATTTCCGTGCTCCCGTACGTCTTCCTGAAAATGTTGCTGTCAGTGTTGTTGTTGTGCAGGTAAACTTTATGTTTTGTTTACTTATTTAAATTATTTAGGTCTGTGTCTGAACAGGCAAATAACTTGCACAGTAAATATCTAGTAGAAACAATTCCCCAACCAGAACCATCTACCAATATTTTGATGTATTGAAACAAACAATTCACAATATCATTATTAAAATGTGCGTAAGTCCCTAGTTTTTAATACAACCGCCATTTTATTTTTAAAAAAAAGATCGATGTACTAAGTTGACATTTTGCATGAATAAACAACTGTAATTTTCTTGTTATTAGTTGTGTAAAACATATAACAGCCTGGAAATAAAATATTTTTGCCAGTTTCTTTTCTATAACTAGGTTGTTTTTTTAACCATTTTTTCTATTTGCTGAATACAGTAAATGTGGGATGATGAACAATATCTTGTAATGAAATAATGTATGTTGTTTTTCTAATTATTTAGGTTTACTATATATACATCATCAGAGTTGACGCCTACTAAATATTATTTATAATACTCCATAGGTCCTAACAAAGGTTTTGAGAATTTACTTTAAAGTTGCAAACATAACTTTAAAATATAATCTAGGCTAGGTTTTGTGTTGAATTGTTGAAGCTAATCAGCTGTGCATTATTATTCCTACAATATCTGTATCACTTATAATATTAATATAAAACCTATCCTAGAAGTTGAAAACATAACATTAAAGTGGTTACCGTAGTTTCATTTTAGTTGAAATTTTTTAAAAGCTGATGGGCGGAATCAGCTGTTATATGTATTTATTTGGATTTATTAATTGTTGGTAGCTTTTCTTTGAATGCATAAAAAATTTTAAATGATAACTAATTTATGCTTTCATATTATTCAAATGGGAAAGTAATGATTAAATAAATATTGATTTTAATAAACTACTGAATAAATACAAACTGGAATATATTCAAACACCATGATGTAACTTACACCTTTCAGCCAAATTTTATCTTTTCAGACTATGTTTTTAGGATCTATAGAACTATAAACATTGCAGAGGTCAGAGGAACTGTCTTTCTCCTTTGTGATAACAACCACTTTTATTATCATAGGCCTATATTTGTTACAATCTGATTTGCAATTACTTTGTCTCTAACAGAAACGAGAAGGATCTTTAAGTCATCGAACAGTTTTGGAAGAAATCACGTCTACGTATGATGACCTGGGAATGCGATGTGAAAGAGATGCTTTTGATACGTTATTTGATCATGCACCAGACAAACTGCAAGTTGTCAAAAAGGTAATTTTAGACATTTATTGTGAGAATACATTATTTATTATAAACGTACTTTGTTGTTTTTCGGTGTATTATGATGGCAAGTCAAGAAAGTGTTTTTTCCGTTGAATCCATAATATATTATTTAAATACATGTAGGTTTTTTACAGTAACAGTTATAATGCAATAAGTAAGTAAGCCTATAGAGCTGTTTTATTTGAATAAATATTATGCAAAAATCATTATAAAATACTATATCTGATTGAATGATTACCTACCTATCGCATCCAGTATTATTAGCCAATTTTACTTATTGGGTACTTAACCAAGTACCCGGTTAAAATCCACGAGAGGTATTTTACCATTGGGCAGCTTCTGATCTGACTGTTCACTGCGAGCAAAGCGAACCTTGCCTTGTAATCCAAGACTGAAGGTTGAGGTGCAAAGCACAGACGATAATCCTTGCCTACAAATGTGAGCGGAACAAAGCAGTGCGTGAGCATGGCCTGGAGGCTGAAATGCAAACAAATTCTATTAGTTTTTTTAGTTTTTTTTTAAGGCTAATGAAGATGGGACCTACAGTTTTACGTGGAATCCGAACCACAGCCAATGATGTCTGTTAAGAAACCTTTTAGAAAATTATTCGGGGTCAATGGGAATTGAACCCGGAACTTTTCCATTGATGGTTGCCACGACGATTGATAAAGCTTTGACGCCTTAACAACCATGGCTCAAATTCTATTAATATATTTCGAAACACAGGCAGCTATTCAGCGCCTTCATTATTTTTCAAATTGTTGGTTGAAACCCTAAAATTTTTAAACTTAATTTTGGAAATTTGCTTAACTCAGCTGCGTGATCGAATTGTTATTAGTTTGTGGAGAAGTTGATTGGGTAAGAAGTTGAAGGCATCATCCAGTCTGCTACAGTTGGAACCACCAACGTAGGTTCTGTATGTTCGAACTTAGTTACGGCCAGCTAGTTACTTTATTGTGTTAAAGTTTTATTCTATCTAGTTACTGGTGATAGATTTACTTATCTTCATTAATCTAAGTAGCATTAATTAAAGACATTAAGCAACAAAAATATTTGTTACTATTAATTTATTGAAATGTAATATCAGTCTTACAACGTTTAAACTCTAGGGATGGGTCGATTGTCAAATTTATCGATTCCGATTCCAAGAAATCGATTACCGATTCCAATGACCATAAAATTGTAAAGGGAAGTAAACATTGTTATTTAATTTTAACTGCATGGTACTTTGACGTTAATGTTATTTTTTAATATTGTTATCGAACTAAGAGGAACTTACATAAAACTGCTAATTTGGATTCATTACAAAATGTATACGGTATATATTATTATATTTTTTTCGTTATACTGTACAAAAAAAGCTGTTTTCTATCTATAGAAGAAAGGGTGGAAAGCCAAGGGACATAAAAACCACACATAATTCTAGGTTTTCTCAATAAATTGTAATCGTATTCCCAGTAATTTTATCGCTTAACCCTCCAAGTGGCAACCCGCATAATTGTGCGGTCATGGTCAACACAACTTGTATTTAATATTTCATCCACAATTTTTTTTTTAGTTTGACTTATTTACCTTAACGAAGACAGGTACAACTCAACTATAAAATTGTTTCACTTATTTACTGAACAAAGCCATGTACGACAGCTATAAACAAGTTTTACTTATTTACCTTAACGCAGCAAGGTACAACAGCTATAAAAAAGTTTTACATATTTACCTGAAAAAAACCAGTTATGACAGCTATAAATAGATTTACTTATTTACCTGTCTGAAGCCAGGTACGAAAGCTATACAAAAATTCTATTTACTTACCTAAACGATGCCTGGTACGACAGCTATAAACAAGTTTTACATATTTATATAAATGGGGCCAACAAGGAACAACAAACATTAAATTGATTTACCGTTCTCCAGTTTATTTTACAAATAAGAACTAGTGAAAAGATGGAAAAAATTTTTTGAGACTTCAGTTTGTCTGGACAGAACACACGAATTGAAAAAAGATTAAAGTTAAAATTACTTTTTATTTGTTACATTTAGTTAAACAATAAGTAATCACAACACGATACAACTTTTTAACTGTCAAAATTGGTTTTTGCGTAACCACAAACATATAGAAACGATACCTCACACTGAATTTTAAACATGTTGGCCCAAAAGTGTGATCCCGAAGCTCTACGATTTTTAAACTGTCAAAATTGATTTTCCCGTACCTAAAAACATATAAAACGATACCCACCCTACACTGAATTTTCAAAATATTGACCCAAAAACGTGATCCCGAAGCTACGACTTTTTAACTGTCAAAATCGGTTTTCGCGTACTCAAAAACATATAAAACGATACCCCACACTGAATTTTCAAAATATTGACCCAAAAACGAGATCCCGAAGCGCTACGACATTTTAATTGTCAAAATCGGTTTTCCCGTACCCAAAAACATTTAAAACGTTAGCCTACACTGATTTTTTTAAATTTTGATCCATAAACGTGATCCCGAAGCGCAACTACTTTTTAACTGTGAAAATTGGTTTTCCCGTACCCAAAAATATCTTACCTCACACTATATTTTCAAAATTTTGATCCATAAACGTGATCGCGAAGCACTACTATTTTTTAAATGTCAAAAATGTTTTCGCGTACCCAAAAACATATAAAACGATATCCCGCACTGAATTTTAAAAATTTTGATTAAAAAACGTGACTCCGATGTGTTACAACTTTTTAACTGTCTAAATCGGTTTTCCCGTACCCAAAAACATATAAAACGTTACCCCACAGAGAATTTTCTAAATGTTGATCCACAAACGTGATCCCGAAGAGCTACGACTTTTTAACTGTCAAAATCGGTTTTCCCTTACCCAAAAACATATAAAACGTTACCCCACACAGAATTTTCTAAATGTTAACCCAAATACGTAACCCCGACGCGCTACGACTTTTAAACTCTCAAAATCAGTTTTCCCGTACCCAAAAACATATAAAGCAATTACCCCACACTGTATTTTCAAAATGTCGAAAATTCATTTATTTATTATAAAAAGATGTTTTGATTAAAAGTATGTTTCTTTTTCGGTGTAGTATAGTAAAAAGTATTGTACGTAACTCGCCCGGTAAGTTTTTCTGTGCTTTCATGAAAGTTCCGCACTCGGCTGCGCCCAGAAAAACTCTCTCTACCTAAACAATACAGAAATTATAGTCAACCAAACAAACAACAAACTCGTAATCAACCTCGCTTAAAATCTCATAATTATAACTTTAAACAACCATAACCTATCAATGTGAATTACGTGCACAAACATAGTAGATGTGTGTCGGAAGTACTGTAATCAGTATTTTGTATTCGCTACTTTGCAGACACACAAAGCAATCGCTACTAACAGCAATAGCGGCTACGGCTACTTCGGCTACTCTATTGTACTTTGGTGCAGTGTAGATTCACGGAATACTTCGAATCCACATTGTGAGTCCAGTCCAGGCAATATCGACGGCCGTGGCAATCGCGTACACGAACGTATTTGCAGAGATCGGTATTGGCTGGGCTCGGAATCGATTCGATGCCGATTCCAGTGCCGAGAATCGGTGGAATCGAGACTCGACCCATCCCTAGTTTAAACAAAATATTAGTTTTATTGGGAGAGTTAGTTATGCCATGCTAATGGCATTCCTAATGGCACCATTAAAGAACTATTGTTTACATGAAAGTTGAACATATTATATTTTTGAAATGTTATTGTATTATAATACTAACAAAGTTGTTTTTATTTTCAGTCGTTGGTAACATTTGTTAACAAACATTTAAATAAAGTGAATCTCGAAGTTACTGACCTGGATTCACAGTTCCACGATGGTGTTTATCTTACTCTGTTGATGGGATTATTGGAAGGATTCTTTGTACCATTGTTCAGCTTCCATTTAACTCCGCAAGACTTTGAACAGAAAGTTCACAATGTTCAGTTTGCATTTGAATTAATGCAAGACGTTGGATTGGCTAAGCCTAAAGCTAGACCTGAAGGTATGTTTATAATTACTTCTGGAGTAGACTGTAGAATTAACCGTAATTTCAAAGCCAAGATGGTAAATAATATTAACCCTCCATACTATGTTGATTTAAAAGTTTCCAGTGCTAAGGTTTTTTTAGAGCTTTACACACACATTTAAATTTGTTTATACTGTTGAATAAAAGTATGATATATTATATATCAGTTTATTCGGAATGAGCTATAGAATAATGTTAAAAGAATTCAAAACACTTACCATTATATGTTTGAAGATTTTTGTTGATTATTTACAGTGGGAAAAACAACAGCAAAATGTTCCCTTTGAGAAACCATAGCAAATCACTAGATTCAATGATTAAAATTTCAAAATATACAAAACATAGATAAATTCATTACAAACCTAAATATATAATGAATTAATTTTCAGTATCCAAGTCACTAATTGATTAGAATAAAGTTTCTTACCTTTGTTTCCATCAAGTGACCGCTTTTTTTTTCTTTTCTTTTTTGTATATGTGACGCTTTTCAGGATTTTTATCTCATATTCAGACACAATAAATTACTATTTATTGTTTTTCAAACAAGGTTGCCTGTTTACTGAGGTTGTCAAAACATTAAAAATTAATTACACAATACAACACAGCACATTTATTTAAAGACAGTATGTTTTGGTGTACACCATCTGGCTATAGGACAGCAACTATCATCTGTTATCTTGCCTGTTCTTTCCGCAGGCTTCTTGAACTCTTATCCCCATGTCATACAATGTATTATAATAAATTTATTGTTACCTTTTATTTGGTACGTCACTAATCCATTGTTGGTAAAATGATTACCTAGGTTTCAGGCTGCGTGAGCCCATCATCAGATCATTAAGGTTATATTCGTTCCATATTCGTTCCTTGAACGGTTCGCCGTCAAGTGCGCACTAACTAATAATTCACGTGTCTAACTTTTAACTGTATAGTCGATGTATATAATGTGTGTTTGTGTAAGTGTTTGTAATGTTCGTGAAATGTAATAACAGTGCTTCTTAAACCATAACGAAATCCTAATGGAACGGAAACTATTTGATGTACAGCAATGATTCAAAATGAATAAATTATAGTGACTAAAAAGTAGAGATGGGTCGATTCCGATTCCTAGAATTCGATTCCCGATTCCAATTACCACAATTATCAAAACCCTGAAAATATGGGGAAAGGAAAACGAATTCACCAAGTTTACCTTAAATGCTTAATGTATACAAAAGTTTAATAAGATCCAAAATAGAATAGACTGTTGTTCTTTTTTGAATGGTCATGCAGCAATCAATATCCTTGCAGTAAGAAATTATAAATAATATGGGGGAATGTTTATGGGAGAATTAATAAACGGTACCAGGAACTGGCACATACTTTCTCACAAACATATTTAAATTATTAAACAGATTCACTGTGACTTGTAGGAGAGGTGATTTTTTATTAAAGCTGTTTCCCATATAAAAATCCATAAAATAACGGAAAACTAACTTTTCTCAAAAACGGCTCGAAGGATTTTGATTAAAATTTTACAGTTTATAGTACTTTAGGTACCTAATAAACTATAAAAGTTTAATCAAAATCGTTAGAGCCGTTTTTGAGAAAAGTTGAATTTTCCGTTATTTTAAGGGTTTTTATGGGAAAATTACCCTTAAAACTAAAAAATTCACAAAAATGAAAAAAACGCCTGGAGATATCGTGGATTAGTACCTCCATACCAAATTTTATCAAAATCGGACGACTGGTTTAGGCTCTAGGTCTGATAACATCCACACAGACACACAGACTCACAGACACACAGACACACATACAGACACACACACAGACATCACTCCAAAAACCACTTTTTTAGGTTCAGGGGGACCCAAAACGGATATTTCCACCAAAAACTCAAACTCGAAAATTTTGACGAATACAATACTTTCTCCATATACTATGGTATAGGGGGAGAAAGTAAAAATGTCATACTTTACATATACTTTACATGCATATTTATTAAAAGTATAAAATTTGATTGCTAAAAACTATTTGTGTAAGCCAAAAATATCTAGGCTACATATATGATTATTTTTATAATTTGATAAAAAGAAAGTTGTTTAGTCTGTCTATGAATATTGAATCATTTCAACATGCTGCTGGACCAATGTTACGTGGCAATGTTCGTAAATAAATAAACTACGGATGGGTCGATTCTCAAATTTATCGATTCCGATTCCAAGAAATCGATTCCAATTACCATAATTGTAAAGGGAAGTAAACATTGTTATTTAATTTTAACTGCATGGTTTTTTTACTTGGTTTAATGTTATTTGTTAATATTGTTATTGAACTAAGAGGAACTTGCATAAAACTACCGATTTGGATTCATTAAAAAATGTATACATTTTTTTTTTCATTATACTGCACCGTAAAAGCTGTTTTCTATACCTGTGCACATAGACGTAGAAAACACAGACATGCACGTCTTTATTTTCCTTGCACAATACTGTAAAATCAGCTGTTTAGGAATCAGTAAATTTACCGTTCTCCAGCTGATTTTACAAATAAGAATAAACGTATCAGTTTTAAGTAAACAGCTGATTTTACCGTTCTCCAGCTTATTTTACAAATAAGAATAAACATCAGTTTTATGTAAACAGCTGATTGATTTTGTCAATGGAAATATAACTGAAAAATCAAACAAGTTTAATTGTTTTTTTTTTTTATAAAAAGATGTTTTGATTAAAAATATGTTGCTTTTCCGGTGTAGTATAATGATAAATATCATACGTAACTCGTCCGGTAAGTTTTTCCGTGCTTGCACATGAAAATCTCGCACTCGGCTGCGCCTCACCCGAGAACTATCATGCTCGCACGAAAACCCCTATTTACCGGGCTTGTAACGTAATATACTATTAAAGAGTAGGGGTTTACTTGTAAGAACAGAAAAACCATATAAAATAAATATCAGTAGGGAAAAATGCAAAACATTCTTAATTTGATGTATGTAGACATTTTCCCCAGTAAAATGTTTAGTCAATTGTTATGCGTAGGCTGTTATTTGTACTCAAGAAATCAAGTCAGGTCAAGGTCAACCACTTATGGTTTCATTTCTTATCGTGTCCATTTATAGAATTAGGGTGTCTACTGTGGCGAAAACTAACACATTTTATAGATTGGTAACAAAAGTTTAAAGTATTAATGCTATTTGTTTTGGGTCGGGTAAAACATTTTGAACATTTTTGGGACTTACGTTACCCGTGATTTATGATTTTTGTAGGAGTCCCGACGGAATGCCTTTGTTTTACTTGTTATTCATTCCCGAAAATAGCTACATTTAATTTCCACTTTTTCCAAATTTTACAACTACAGTAATCCCTCGCTATTCGCGAGGGATAGGTTCCGACAAATTGCCGCGAATAGCGAAAACTAAATCTTTATAGAAAAAGGGGGTTATGTTCTTGACGTATAGAAAATTTTAAAACATTATGTAATAATGCCTGCAATTAATTAATTTACATAAGATATAGTTGTTATACGCTGTCCGGCGATTTCGCTTTTAAGCGGTAAAAAAAGTCCTTGAAAAGTTTAGTATTTGAGCCGAGTTGTTTGGAGTGTAGACTACAGTTGATAATTTTATAAGTTACTAGCTGAATACCCGTGCTTCGCTACAGGGAATTTGTTTGTTGCATCACCATGATTTATAATTAATAATTGTCATAGTATTCTCTCATTTTCTTTCATCTATTATTATTAAAGTGAATTATAACATTTATATTCAATTACTTTGGTATTTATTGTTCACTGGTTGCCCGTCAATTGTCTTCGTCATGGTATAAATTAAATAAATAAAAAATTCAGAGTGAAGAGCGTCTTTTTTCAACAGCTAAATCATAGTCTTAGCTTGATATTTGCAGCGTCTTTAATTGTGAATGCATAGATCGGGTTAGTTTTGATTAGGTTAAGTCTTAAATATTTTCTTAAAGTTAATAAGTTCCAAATTTCAGCTCTCTAGCTTTAAGGAAAGAATACAAATTAGTAGGTATTGATTGTTTTTAGGGTTTGTTATTATATTTTCAACCCTTAGCAGCACGTAACGAAATGTACAACTGGTTTTATGTGTATCGTGTAAGAAATAAATGTACAAAATTTCAGCTCTCTAGTTTTATGGAATGTATGAATATTAATAATGATTGTTTTTAGGGGTTGTTAACACATTTTCACTCCTAGCAGCAAGTAACAAAATGTAAAAGTCATTTACTTTTCATATGTGTTTTGTAAGAAATATATGTAAACAATTTAAGCTTTAAGGAAAGGAAACAAACAACATATATTGTTTTAGGGGATGTTTCAACCCTTAAATGTCAAATATTTTAAAATCCTATCTTAGAGCGCCTATGAGCAATATGTGAACCAAATATTTCAAGTTCCTTAACGGTATTAAATTAATATTTATAGTTATAGGGGTTGTTACTAAATGTTCACCCCTTAGCAGAACGTGATAAAATGGTAAAACTGCTTTATTTTCTATATGTTTCTTCTAAGAAATAAATGTACAAAATTTCAGCTTACTTGCTTTAAGGAAAGTAGTATATAACAAACTATGTTTATTGTTTTATGGGTTGTTTAAACCCTTAAAGGCCAAATATTTTAAAATGCTTTCTTAGTTCGCCTCTAGCCCCTATTGAGCAATATATGCACAAAATTTCACGTTTCTAGGCGGTATTCAATTAATATTTACAGTTTTAGGGGTTGTTACTACATTTTCATCTATTAGCAGAATGTTACAAAATGTATAACTGGTTTACTTTTTATATCTATCGTGTAAGAAATAAACGTAAAACATTTTTGTTTTCTAGCTTTAAGGAAATTATAACATACAATACTTATTTTTTTATTTGTTGTTTCAACCCACAAAGACTAAATATTTTAAAATCATTACTTAGTTTGCCTTTAGGTCCTATGAAAAATATGTGTACCAAATTTCAAGTTCCTAGGTGGTAAGGTTTTTGAGATATATAATAAACAATATTTATTGTTTTAAGGGTTGTTTCAACCCTTAACGGCCAAATATTTTAAAATGCTTTCTTAGTGCGCCTCTAGTGCCTATGTGCAATATGTGTACCAAAAATGCTTTTTGAAATATATAACAAACAATATTTATTTTTTTAGGGGTTGTTTCAACCCTTGCAGGCCAAATGTTTTAAAATCATTTCCCCTGTGGCAAATACATGTTCCAAATTTCACATTCCTAGGACTTAAGGTTTTTGAGATAATATAACAAACAATATTTATTGTTTTAGGGGTTGTTTCAACCCTTACAGGAAAAATATTTTAAAATTCGTTCTTAGTGTGTCTCTATTGCCTATGAGCTGTATGTGTACCAAATTTCAAGTTCCTAGAGGATATGGTTTTTGAGATATATATAACAAAGAATATTTATTGTTTTAGGGGTTGTTTTAACATTTGCAGGCCAAATATTTTAAAATCATTTTCTAGTTCGCCTCTTGCCCCAGTGGAAAATACATGTACCAAATTTCACATTCTTAGGAGGTAAGGTTTTTTAGATATTTAACAAACAATATTGATTGTTTCAAATCTTACAGACCAAATATTTTAAAATCCTTTCTTAGTACGCCTCTTGTCCCTATGGCAAATACTTATACTAAATTTCACGTTTCTAGAAGGTAAGGTTTTTGAGATATATAACAAACAATATTTATTGTTTTAAGGGTTGTTTCAACCTTTAAAGGCCAAATATTTTAAAATGCTTTCTTAGTGTGCCTATGAGCAATATGTGTACCAAATTTCAAGTTCCTAGGTGGTAAGGTTTTTGAAATATATAAGAAACAATATTTATTAATTAGGGGTTGTTTCAACTCTTGCAGGCCAAATATTTTAAAATCATT
>JAGFPH010000501.1:0-15595 GCA_018207615.1 Philaenus spumarius
AACAAAAATAATAAGGGGGGTTAAAGGGACCTTATGAACACTCTGTACATCATTTTTTTATAAACACGATAACTGTGGTAATTTTGAACAATTATTACAGACTATCCGTTTACTGTTATTATACCTCAAAAGAGCACTTCACAAACAAATTTTTTGAAAAGATTTTTGATAACACCAACCATTTGTTAATATAGGTGGAATAAATAGAGGTTGAAATACAAAATATTCATAACTTCATTATTCACAGTATCAAAACCATCTAATATTATTGTAAACCTTCTAAATACTATCTAAAACTTTCGCTTGAAACAATTTAATATACAACCAACCCTTATTGCAAGGGTTGATTAAACAAAGGAAAAATTTAACAATAGGCCTAAATTCAGAGCGGAGATGCAGCAGATTCTTAATCTTCGCTAGTACAGTAACTAACTGTAATAATTAATTAAGCCGCATTACCTCATGGCCTAGGACGTTGCCTTTTCAGACTAGAGTTCTAATGGGACCTGCTCTTAACCACTTTGTCCTCTAGGAATCACTAACAAGGGCATTTGTCAAGTGTTATCGACTAAATAGGCAAGAAGTGTCAAGATATATCAACTGTACTACATTGCGCTTCCGCGTTTAATTAAGCAAATGCGCTGTTTACAATTAGACGTTACATTTAGGAAGTTAACGCTGTTTGCAAACAACTTTCTAATTAAGGAGTACACAGGATGTGAGCTAACGTGGTCGAGATAAAATGCGTGTGCTTCCAGTTGAATGCAGCCTTGAAATTTGGTAAAGAGATGCGCGCCGTGGTTTCGGACATAACGCTAGTCTTAAGTTTATAATTTCCTTTTGAATTCAATATTGGGCCTGTTAAGGCAAGACAATACCCACAAGACAAGACTGAAACTAATAATAATTTGATGCCTAGTAGGTAGATGTTTTACTAGGAGTAGGCCTATTCGGTGAAATTAACAATTTCAACACTAACAACTTGTGGTAAGGGAAACAGTTTTTACATTTTATGTCTAATAAATCTTTTATGAAATTACTAGAGGGCTCCACACCTTGCTTGCTTCGCTCATTAACCCCTCGTTGACTCTGAGCGAAGTAAATGCAAACTTATTATTCTATACTCTGATATTTCCTCGGTAATTACAATTAATTAGGTCAGAGACACTTGGATAAGGGTATGTTGGTGGGGGTAGTGGTGGCCTAAACCGTGACGCATGCGCAATAGGACCAGAGTTTTTGCGTGACTGACAGGATTTGTTTTTATATAATAGAGATTATTTAATTCCGCTAATATATTGACATACAGAGTAGTATTTACATTGTTTGGAGTATAACAAACCAATATGAATGGGTTTTTATGGATTAGATGAAAAAATACTTATATCTTGGTCTGCCTTTCACAGGCCAATTCCTCTCATTAGGAAACAGTTCATTTAAACACATGTCTGAAAACGCTTTGTTAGAAAGTTACGTCTTTTGGTATTTGTAAACGTTGAGTTCTGCTTCAAAGGTTGAATTCAGCGCTACTAAATTTCGGACGAAAATTGATTTTTAAATTTAATGGGTTTTTAAGGGGTTTTAACCTGAAGCATATAATCAAACAGTATTTTAAGTCGTTAACGAGAAACCAAGGTTAAAACAGAAACGATAGGAGTCGATAAACAGGAATTTTTACGTTTTCAATAAATAACTTTGTTAAGTTGCCAGAAAAAATAATTAAAACAAAATTTGTAGAGAATTTAATTCTAAAAAACTATGTAAATAAAGAACTAACTTAACACAATCTGTTTTTCACACCCATTTTATATATATATATATATATATATATATATAAAAAAAAAACATAACTAAACAATCTGAAAATCCATCAGCAAAGAGGTAATATTATGACGGTAATTTGTACTTGTATCAAAATAATTTTATGACAAAACCAATTTCGTATATACATAATAATCCACAGTATTTAAATTAACTTACAGTGGATACAGTATTACAATAGATGCTCAAAATGTCCACTTCCATTGACAATGCAATTTTCAGCGCGAATTAATCTTTTGTGTTTTAACGCTGGATTTTCGTTAAGTACTGGAGATAGGTGGCAGTTTTATTCAATTATGCAGGTGGAAACTCAAAATTATTTTTGACCCAATAATTTTTAATAAAACTTAACTAATTTATTGGATCAGAATCACGCAGGAATCATAGATTACTCCTGATGCAACCTGTGTAATTTAAAATTAACTTAATTAAGGAACTTAGTCTAATTAATCATTGGCTTGTCAGCGTTTGTGATTCGCTTTATATTTACCACATTAAAAACACAACAATTATACAAATTGTAATTGTAAATACAAAGATAATGTAAATACGCTTAAATTATAACAATAATCTTATAAAATAATATGAAACAACAATAACACAATAACAACAACAATATGAACACGATTCACCTAAAAAGAAAAGAAAATGTACAAAAATAAATATGGTTAAAAAATAAATAAATGGTACTTGTATGGTATTGTACCAATCTTACAAAACGATTAAATGGGGAATCGGAAGCAATACTGGGCCACATAGATTGGTCATGTTCAAAACTTACCTTTAAATTTAAAATATCACCAAACGTAGGAATGTTTCAGCTTATTACTCACAATACACAAGATACCTAGAGGTTAACTCAATAAACCATAGAAATAAATGTAAATTTTGGCTTTATTAACCAAAATGTAAAAAAAGTTTATATGCCCTTAATACAAGAAAATGAAATTATTGATATGCCCTTAATACAAAAAAAAACTTCAGATTTAAAAGAATACATATATATTTTATTAAGTTGAATTTAAAAGCCCTCCCCAAAAATTAAAAATCAAAAACCCTCCCTTTTAATAATAATTACAGAATTTATACAGAAAAGATTAACAAGTTACAAAGTTTTAACATGAAACACCATGGATTTGTTTTAAGAATAAATATATATGTCGTTGGCCAACTCTAAAGTTAATTATAAATAATTGAATAAATAAACAAAATTGATTATGAGACGTCTCTCTATAAAAAAAAAAGGTATATGAATTTCTAATATACAGCCCTTAGGGCTAAGGTCCGAAATGTGCTATAGCTTACACCTCCCAATTTATTAAATAAAAACATATCCTATATAGTATTTATACACAAAATTACTTTTTCAAAATACAGCCTGTTTAATATTTAACACAAAAATCAACTGCAGATCATTCATATTTCAAATTAATTTCAGTCTGTAACTAAAACACTGTAGATATAAGAATTTTATTGTATTTAAAGTCCTGTTGAAAGGTAGGCCTTTTCAGTAAGGCGTAGCTGTGGTGTAGCTTATGGCATTGTATGGGTTAAATATCCCCTGAAGTTGAACCAGTGTAACTGCATAACACAAATAAAAATTCCTTTTTAGAAAACTTGCAGCTAATTTAAATAAGCATAAAACAGATGGTTCTTTTGAGTTGGCTGTCTTTAAAATTTGTAGCACAAGGTGACAAATTGCTACTTAAAGATTGTCATAGCTAATACAACATGTATCATGTTGCATACGAATGTTTCTACATGTTAACCAAACCACATGGCAACATAAAAATGTTCTCGTTTAGTTACATAATATCTATATCAGTAATATTATGCCTATAGCTCATTAAAAGTTTTCAATATTCTGGTTATACTGCAGAAAACTACACAGTTACAGTTAATTAATACAGAACAGTTTAGGCTAGTTTTGTTTGAAATATGTTAAGACTTTAGTAATACACAACATAGTATCAGCTTTAAAGTTTTTGTAGGCTGTAAGATTTGCATTTTAAAATTAGGCTGTAGTAAAAAATGAAATACATAGTTTTCTCTATTAAATCGAACAAAATGAGTTTGAAAAGTTATTCATAAGCCAACGGTTGAACTAACCTTATTAAATTTTACAAGTAAATATTTCATAACTAACAAAAGTAAGGCTAAAACATTCCACATACCTGGTATTGACAAAATAAAGGCTTATAACAAAGGCATGTTAATTGGCCTTCCGCATAACTCGCGACAAAAAAAATTATAAGGAATTAATCCACAACAATAATTTAACTATATCAGCGACATGACAAGGTGGACTTTCCTGTAGTGGAAGCAATGGCGGACTCGGTTCTCGAAAGTTCCAAAGTAAGCAAGTATAACGGTCAAGAAACGTCAGCTGTTCGGTATATGAGATAAGAAAACCGCTTAATAGCGACCTATGCCCAAAGTAGATACTGTACGGAGGTGGCGTCTGGCGGAGAAAAGGGAAACTATTTGGAAGTTGGTGAAGGTAGGCAGAAGTTGTAACTAGTCGGTAAGGATAAATGCAGGATGTAAGGTCGGAGACGTAACAGTATAGTTCGTCCGATTAAGTATTCAATATTTCTTTGTATTAAAAAGCCACGGTTTTAGTTCCCTACCAAAAGAAGAAATATTATTAGCCTAATTTCTGTTTAGTTACGGGCAACTGATTAACATAATAATTTTGACAAATATCCAAAAAATAATTTCTTGATTTTAAGTTTTAGAACTTATCTTTGATTGTGGCTCCTTACATTATAATTTGCTAACGTTCAATCTTGATATATATTACTCATTATATGTTGTTTATCATATGCTTTTCTAGGTCATCTGTGTTTGGCTAAACAGTGGTTTTTTAATTAATTTATTAGTAAACAAATAAACGATTTTTCCATATTTACCTTAATAATAAAGTTATTACGAAACACTCTTTTAGTGTTAGCTTTATCTAAAAGACATGCACACAACCATCTGGGAATGGCAATAACGAAAGCTCTATAGTTCAAGGGAAAACATTAATAATTTCATTGAAGATATAGTTAAATCATGTACAAAAAGTCGTCTTTAACAGAACCAACCCGCCAAAGAGATAAGCCATCCATGGAAGCTGCCCTATTAACGTAGGAAAAGCAGTAGTATTTTACTGTAGTGGACGCATTCACAAAACATGTACACAAATAAAACTGACGTATACTTTATGGTACACTAAGGAACTAAGAAGTTTACAGCTTTTGTTGTTCCATTGTTGCTAATTTCCTATAACGGATGCCAGTTTACATTACACATTAGATCAATCCCGTAAAGCCTATGGAGTTTCACACAAAACCACAGCACCATGTTACCTATCTTCAAATGGTCAAGCAGAGAACTGTACAGACAAACAATGAATATATTCAAGCAATGAAAGATGAAGGAGGCACATTAGATTAAAACTGTACCGATTTTTGATGCAGACAAGCTCCGAATGCAACACCAACACGAGAGGATCAGAACACACTTGGACTTTATACGCCCACAAGGGCACAAAGAGTTAATTAACCTAAAATGTGTTGCACTTAAGTTAACAAGCAGAGGTTTGAAACAAATCTTGAATATATCTTAGGTCTATCAAAACTAGTAAAACACTCCATTTTGGCGTTTATTTGTGTTTTCATGCATAACTATAAATAACGCAAAAGGGAAGCGATTTCGTGTATTCTTTAAAACTATAAGTGTTAACAGGCTGTAAGTTATGACGGTGTTGATGTAACAAGTTGAGGTTTCCGCTAACTATATGTTGTGGTCTCTTCTACACTATGACAGTTATATAGTTCTTGCGGTAGACAACTTAATACTTACAGAGTTGCTAGAGCAAAATTTTTGTTTGCTTATGGGAAGCTTGGGGAACGAGAGGCTGAAGGTGTTAGCCCAGTCTGCTGTAGTTGGTCCTTGTTACCGGCTATAGATTTACTGCTACAGTATTTACTGGATATTCGCTGCTCCCCAATTGTCCAAAACACACTAATTAAATCAGACAACAAATCAAAAACTCATGGGCTTTTAAAACTGAATACGATTTTTGATGAAATTAATATTTTGGGTAAAGAGTTCACAAGCTTGTTAAATGATACAGGAAAGAAAAAACAATATTAAAGTAGATTTCATGACAATAGAGGTAATACTAGAAATAAAATCCAACATATATTATGGCAGATATCGAGGTAATCCTCTACGCATAATATGATGTTGTAATGAAATATGAGAATTTCTAACGTTTTAGAACTGAAATTTGTCTTTAATATTTGGAAATATTATCATTTCGATTGAAGTTTAAAATTAAGTGTAAATAGTAATTTTGCAGTTTGTAAATAGGTAATTTTGTAGTTTGTAAATCATAATATTGTAGTTTGTAAATCATAATATTGTAATTTGTAAATCATGATTTTGTAGTTGGTAAATAGTAATTTTATAGTTTGTACATAGTAATTATATAGTTCGTAAATAATAATTTCGTAGTTTGTAAATAACAATTTTTTAGTTTGTGAATCACAATTTTGTAGTTGGTAAATAGTAATTTTATACATTGTGAATAGTAATTGTAATAATTGTTGGAAGGTATGTAAATAGTAATTTTGTAGTTTGTAAATAGTAATTTTGTAGTTTATAAATGATAGTTTTGTAGTTTGTAGATACTGTAGTTCTACTAACATGCCATTAATTACCATGCTGAATCAATTAAATTTCGGAAATACTACTAGAATTTATTTATTTTTTCAAAGTGTGCATGCCAGCAATAACTCCATTACATGATCTGCCTAGGTTAAAGTATTATCTATTGTCTGCCCTAGATTGTGTACCTTATCACAATAAAATAGTTCCTTATTGTTCAGCACAATCATACACAGTTTCAGGTTTTATACGATCTGTAATGATTCGTTTTTAATTCAACACTGGCAAGAAAAATTCCACCTTGGGTCTGCCATGATTTTCGTTTTGTTAATGGTACTAGTAAAAATAACTATCTACTGATATGATATGTTTCTGGATTACAGACCCTTCACGTCACTTCCCATTATTGTTTTAAAATAAAAAACTTTTCCAAGGATAGCCAATTAGACCAAATTGTAGCCATCCTCCCTTTGTGTATATGTGAAGCTGATCTATGCTCCGAATACCCTACAATAAGGCTAGGTACGGCACGAGCACAAGATCGTCAACCATTATCAAAACAAGTTAACCCATTATCAGATTGATTGTACGGCGGCGTAATTCGACAAGAGTGAAAGTAGACGGACCAGTTCCTGAAAGAAGGAATCCAGGATGTACCTTGCCACGTGGCCTTGTCTTGGTAATAGAAGATCATCTCGAATACCGCAAACATTTCCCGCTTTAACTTTCCCATCGTCTAGTAAAGAAAGTAGTAATGCATGTGTTAACAATATTTTCCGACTTATAACCAAAGTCTTTATGTTCATGTAGGTGCTAACAGTATGAGCTGATTCGTAAAAAGAGTCTTTATAGGTTCAAGTACCTGAGTACAGGTTCACCCAATCCGTCTTCAAGTAGATGTACATTTACAGCTTTCAGACTTTTCAAAAACAGGATAATTCAAAGTAACAAATATTTATTTGAAGATTTTGTGTCTTTTATACATTTTAAAGCGAGGCTTAAAAAAAATATCTTTTAATTTTTCATTCAACTCAATAGTAAATGTTTCAGTTAAATTATTGTCAAATTATCTTCAGCTTACTGTTTTTATTTCTCTTTAAATATTTAGCTAGCGTAAAGGCACAAAAAGCTCCAAACGATGGCTTTTTTACAAAACCTTTTACTTTTTCAACCACTGTTAAGGCTCATTTAAACAAATCATGGTGATACACAGCCCATGTTTAGCAAAAAGAATTTCTTATGAAATTTTATTAACATCTAATATGTAGATTTTGAGTTAGGTCGTAAGAAATCTTACGAACCTTTTGTTTTGTCAATGTAATATAGTATAACAGATGAGGCATTTTTATTAACGGACAATAATTTTATTTTGTTAAGTTTAATACTATTTTCACAACCTACATAAAATTTCGAACAAGCATTACTTCAAATAATCTAGAAGTAGAAATTTTAAATAATAAAAATTATCGCTTATAATTAAATACTAATTATTTACCTTAAGTCCGTCTTGTGACTCCTTGTCGTTTAGTTTAAGACGACATGTTTCGGAGCCGTAACTCCATCATCTGGTCATCCCTCTGGTGAGTTCGTCGAACATTAAAAACATTAAAATTTTATAAACACACACATTTACACACGCACACTAACACACAAACACAGTTCGTCACACGAATAAATACAAGAAATAAGCCGCATCTCAACGTCCGGTCAGTATAATGCAGTGCAGCCTACTCATAATTAAAATTGTAGGCATTGCAACAAAATTAAGATGATAAGAAGGTTTAAATCTCTCCAATGGCATAGCTTAGAACGTGTCAAATGTAATTAAAAATTCACTTTTAAATAAGTATTCAAATAATGTAATACGACCTTCCATTTATCCCGCTTTTTAAAGAGTACACACAGCCAAAATATTAAGATTAAAAAAAAAAAAAAAATAGTGTGCTGAAGTAAATACTGTACTGTGCTATATTGGATCAATTTTAATCTCAAGAAATTTGGTGTAATAGTCGATTGAACAGTATAGGGATAAGAAAAAGCGCATGGTTGTTGAAATAAAAATTTGTATTTAAAAAAAACTGAAGTGTATTTATTAAAAAAACTAAACTAAAAAAAGTTTCCTCTATTTTTTGTTTTTTATTTGTCAATGCAAGACACTTCCTGTAACTTGACTTCTGTTGTATAGTATGAACCCAGAGTAGCGTACAGCTTTGGTTGCTGAAGCATTTACCTCCTCATGGAAAAACCAGGCAGCTATAGGAAACAATGCGTAGAACACCAGTAAAATTTCATAGAAATCGGATTAGTAGTTTTTGAATTAAGTCTTATTTATAATATATGCTAAAATTTGTTAAATAAATTAGCACTAATCAGAACAAAAGCCTCAACACCCAACACAAGAATCATTGCTCTGGCTAGACAATCAACATAACGTCTAACAGAGAGCCTACACTCGGGTTAGGTCGTAAATCCTTCATCGAAGTGTTTGAAAACACATGCCTCGTTGTGGTATATTTTTATTGATTAGAAAATTATCTTTACAACGTCGCCTCCATCAAATCTCCCTCTCCCATTCACGCCAACAACCCTTATTTTACGAGACCATCCCTTTCTGTGTTTTCTTTTATGATTCGTTCCAGCAAAGTGATCGTGTGTGTTTTTATTTCGTGATTCCTGTCTTTTCTTATAGATTCCCGCGTGGGGGCGAGAAAACACATAAACAAATATTTAATATATTCTTTATTTAAATTTGAATGTTTAAAGTTATTTTGGAAAGTTTTTCCAGCTCACATTTACCTTTGTGTTCATTATTATTTTTAGGTTTAATAGTTTAAAACTATAAGCTTATGTTTGCTTTTTAATTTTTTGTCAAGGCCGGATTTAGGTATTGCCAATTATTTACTGTACCACAACTGGCGTACATTAGCATTGGTAAACAAAATTATTGTATAGGTTGTTAAAACAAAACATCAAAATGATTTGACATTGTTTTATGACAGCTTATGATTATAAATAGCAGAGATGATAATATACTTTTAAATTTAACATTTTAATGTACATTTACTTATGTAAATTCACAAGTAAGATAAATTTAGAATTAAAATAGAAACATATATACAACGAGAGAAAAATCGTATATTTTTATTACTAATAATAATAATAACAATAATAAAGTGTGTTTATTGCACTACATACAAGACAAAACATTGAATCAAAAGAAATACAACCAAAATAATAAACTCATACCAAAATAAAATTACACACTTACAGCATGATCCGTAGGTCGTCTGCCAGGTTGGATTTATTAACATGTACAAAGAGGACGTTCTAATAATTAAACTCATACATAAATGCCTTCCTACACTTGAGCGCACTTCTCAAGAAATTTACTAAACTAACCAGTTTTCCCCAATCAATATCCCTATTAATCTGTCCCCATCAAGGACTTTACATTTAAAATATTTTTTCTCGAATGCCACCTAATATTAAACATTCTCCTATAAAATGTATCATGGTTTCCTCCTCCCGGGAATTGCATAAAGAGCACATCCTTTCAATTTCATTCCTGCCTGGTCTAGCGTTTAGAGGCAGCGTGGCACTCCTTGCTCTGAATATTAAAATTATAAAATTATTAGTAATAAAAATAATTCTTTTATGTCAATTAAATCAAAACTAACTCTGTAAACTTATATTGATGTTTAATATAGGCAAGATTTGACACATAGACACTGGTAACTGATCTTTTGCACCTACGTGGGCTCAACGTCAGCGATGTCACTTCAAACTTAGTTTAAAAACATTGCCGAATAGTGGGAATAGTCTATATGATTCTACTCCAAGTAGAAATCATATTTCCAAGTAGAAATTATTTTACGTGCCAGTGTTGCGAGATGAAATCAAAACATATTATCGTCCATAATTGTATATTTGACTTCTTAATAAAATATCTACAATATTTTAAATTGAAAAACGAACGGAGACTGAATATTTTCTTGACTTAAGAACCAATAGGTACTAAATGTTTATTTTCTGAAATTTACCAGCTTTTTAAAAATGTATTAAATTTGCCGCTCTTCAAAAATGTGCCGCTCTAGGCTGGCGCCTTCAGCCTATTTAGAAAGGCTCTGTTGTTTGTGTTTCTACTTTACGTACTTTTCTCGATAATGACAGTTCATACATTCTCTAGGCACGTCATATATTGTATTCTCAAATGTTGGCCAATGGCCGAATAAACAATTATTATAAACTATTTTAACATTCCATCATTAGACACCAGATTGATAAATCTAGATACATTGATTTTCATGGCTAAGCGCTATTAGATATTAGATTAGTTGCTTGCTCAGAGGCTCTACACATACTTAATGGCTCCCTATTCGATATTGCGTAGCACGCTAAAAATGAATCTATCCAAACTTTTCCAAAACCCCGTGGAGTTTTTCGTAATTGAGCCCTTGTCAATTGGTTAGAAAATAATTCACGCCTCACATTTGCCATAGGTATTTACACATTTCTCTATTGCAATAATAGGCCTATGGTGGCTATGGTTTATATAGCCATAATAATCGCATTTTGTAACAATAAAGGAGGTTGAATTAATCAATATCCGCAAAGTGATTTTCAAACGTTTCCTCTTACGATTCAAAATTAAAATCAAGACCACTACACTCGAATTAAACCTTTCAAGAAAAGTTGTATAGACATAATTTTACAAGGATTTTGTCTAAATAAACGTACACTCACAGTTTTGATATATTTCTGTATGTGCTTGAGTGTATGGTTTTAAATTGTTTTTTCATGTTACAGTAACATAATAAATTTCCTTTCTTATAAAAACCATTGTTTAGTTTGGCTTAAAAAATGGACATTGTTACGACTCAAAACCCCTAAGTTATACAATTTTTAATAAATTTATTAAAGCACCCAGCAACTATTACAACAATTACTGTTAAAACATAACCCATTGCATCAAACTGAATGTAATTTATTACTTATTCAAGTTTAATTGCATTAAATTACTCCTACATTAATATTAAGTATACATAAGTATATAATATTGTATTAATATACAATTTTTACTGCGAATATAAATTCATACAGTTGTATTTTTAGTTACTGGGGACTACCTACGTGGTTTACACGTCAAAATCTTAGCTACTAAGTACAAGTTTTAATAACGGTTAAAAAGAAAAAAATAATTCCGCCACGCAGCTGAACCGCTGACGTAAGCTGAGTCCATTTCCAAAATTAAGTTTAAATATTCTAGAGCTTCAACCAAATATTTGCGAAATTGATCTACTCACGAAGGAGCCTTTGTGTACGAAATATATTAGTAGCATTTATTTTCACCTAAGCCTCCACCTTCGACTTACCCGCTCCATCGTTCTACTCGCATTGCGATGTTGCACCCTGACCTTGCGGCCTCGGGTTATAAACTGGTTCGCTTCCCTCGCAGAGTACAAACTTGGCCGTCACCCTTGGATCAAAAGATGCCCCCAATGTAAAATCTCACAAGTCTACCGGGAACTTTTATGGTATTTTACGTTTCGATCGATTTTGGGGGAACCAAGCGGTCGTGTAAAAACACAAGAAGTGCAGAATAATATCATACATTTATTGGTTTTAGATAAACCCCTAAAAGATTCATTCTAGTAAAAACATTTCAAGAAATAGTTACTTCCTGTTAAAAAATGTGCTTCAGGTTGTTGCATTTTAATGGCTAACGAACTCGTCCGATTTAGACAACCAACGTGTGTACCAAATCGGGCATAAAATGCGGCCGTTTGAGTGCGAACATATATATACACATACATGTTTTTTTTGTCACCCCAAAACGTGTTCTGGGGACCATAATCGGTGCTCATTTATTACTCCCGACCTTAGGGTTACTGCAATAGCTCATCTTTTCTATGGACATGACTTAGGTCCATTCCTAACAAAGTAGAACTAAAAATGGTTCCAAAGTATGGAATCAGTTGATAAAGGGAATTCCTCTCAGACTTCCTACATGGGAGTTTCGAGCTATAGTGTAAACAGGAGTTTGCTGTACTAACACTGTACATCTTCAATAAGCAGAACTATGTATTTTAAATAGACAAATGATATTTTGAAATATTTAAGGGCAAAAATGTTTTGTTTAACTATTTGTAAATTTTGATAATTTTCCTCCAATTTGAGGCCACTTGGATTAATGCTAACATAAAGAAAGATGGGCAAATATTAAATATCTAAATGCAATTATCAAGTTCATGATATACTATGAGTTAATGTAACCAGCACGATTTAGGGCTATTAATAAATCAAACAAGCTAAAAATACAAATTGTTTCATTGTAAGACATCAGCTGTTATTGTAATTAATTGTACGATAGTAAATAGCTGATAACTATACCAACTCTGAACATCTTTAAAGAACTGGAGAAATATTTTTAATGGACAAATACAATTTGTTTAACTTTATAAGCCGGAACGTGTTTTATTTATTTGTAAATTTCAATATTCTTTACACCGACTAAATAATGGTGCACAGTTTCCAATTAATTTTACTTACCATTTATTCAAAAGCTTAATAGAACTGTTGAATTTACAATCCCTCAATTCTGTATCAGTTGAAATCATTATTCGCCATTGTTTTTCAACCTTTGTAAAAATCACAAATTTAGCACAGTAATGTAAATCACCACCATTGTTATACAAATTGTAATTAATTGTCAGAAGTCAGTAATGATGTGGACTAAATTTCTTTGAAAAGTTCAATTGTTGACTTTATGTACATTATTATAACAAGTAAACACGTTTAGGTTTGAACATTTCTCATCTGATTCTGCTGAGTTAAGCATAATACGAAGCTGAGCAGTGATTGGTAAAGGTAAGTTTAAGGTACATATTTTGAGGGCATTTTACGACTTACGTTAGATAAACGGTAAAAGATAAACTAAAACTGTAACGAATTAATCTATGGTGAGAAGATAGGCGATGCAGTACAGTACTGATCGCGATTAGGTTCTATTAGTTGTTGTCGGGGATATTTTGGTTTTATGTTCTAGTGACAGCACACTGGGTGACGAAATCTTCACCATTGCAAAACAGTGAAAACATCCTCTTTGTACTAACATGTTTCGGACACAGTTTTTCAACTTAAAAAGTTACGAAACTTCTTAAATTGTACTTAAGGTTATGTGCTTTTGCCCTATACCTCATATACCTCATAATTGAAAGAAATCTATGGCAAGGCCTTTTAATAAAAGGTTTAAATCAAGTAAAAAATTATTATTTTTAAAGAAAAATTTTCAAACAAAAATTTCCACTATTTAGTAAAAAGTGCAAAGCTTTCCTAATAATTTAAAGTTATTTATCTGATTATTCATTTAAAAATAGAATCTGAAACACGAGATTAAGAATGCTTTTTTCAACGATGATCTCGCGGCTAGCGACTCGAGCCGACCTAAAAAAGTAGCCACGTGCTCTCACTCTTCTCTTTGTATTGGTTGGCGCTCAGAGTAACAGAACTGTAAGCGGGAGGTAGGAAGAATCTGAAACTTACGTTTTCAACCAAACATTGTGCAACCCAAGGTTGGGATCATTTCTTTTCATTCCTGCAATCCCAGCGCTGGAGTAATTTTAATGGGAACACTATTTTTAGGTCGCTATGAGGCCGGTGGGGTGGTGACTGCGATGTTTTTAGGATCTGGATTATAGTTGCCATTTAATCTTTAAGGGTGTCACTTAATGGCTGAGGCTTATTTACCAGACTCACATTGCAACGGAGATCCGGGGCTTCTATTTTGAATATTTTAGTATATAATATATTTTCCTAAATAATACATAAAATACATATATATTTTAAATTAAGGAACAAAAATGCCTTCGAGGGCACGAGTCACTCCATATGCACACAGTGAAGATTAAACAACACAATTAAAAGGATTGCATTAAACCTTATCCAGTCGAGCAGTGTCAATCTACGATCAAAACTAAACTACTAAGTTTTTGTAGGGTTTCGAAAGTAGTTATCTTGTCCAAACTAACATAAAACAAGATGTTATCTTTTATGTTGGAGCTCAAGTACATATTGGACCTTAGACAAGCAGTTTAGTCGGTTCATATCAGACAAAGAGGAACGAAAAGATTAATACTTTTCTGTAAGTAGATAAGATAACTTGCTCAGCTGCATCCCTTCCCAATTCAAACAGCAATTTATTAATAAACCTTTTAAAATTAAATAACTTATAATTTATAAACAGACGTAGCTTGCCCAGAAGATTTTGACACAAAACTTGTGCTATATAATGGGGGTTAGTGACGGAAAACGTCTTTATTATTGTTATACCTTACCTGAAGAAATTTGAAGAACGAGTTAAATGTTCATGATCAACTTTTACGAAAATGTTATTGTAATTTAGAAATATGTAAATTGCCAGGGCTCTTACAAACAATTGCTTTACACTCAGTACTTTAAACGTATTAAAAACATTGTATGCTCTTTTTCAATGTACCTTTTATTATAGCTTTCTGAATTAAATTAAGTGGCTCAAGAATCGATCTGAAAGCCCCGCCCTAAGCTATTGCCCCCTCCCCAATTGATTATTATTGTTAAAATGAGATTTCCGGTCATATTTCATTACTTGGGTATCCAGTTAATACTTAATTATGGACGGATAAGTATTGATTAAATTAATTAATCCTTTAATTCATTAAAAGATTTACTTATTGATATAGAATCTTATTGAATCTAAGTTAAACAGTGCGGGACTTCCTAGTTTGCGGTGACCGATATGACAATAAGTGGTCTTGCATCGTAGTTAAATATGGTTATCGGTGAATTACGCCGTTGTCGGGCTGAGATCGCCGACATATCCTACTTTGTAGTGTATTATTAGTACTATAGTAGAAACTAGTATTGTCATTATTACTAGTTTATGAGTTTAATTATAAATTAAACTGTTTACACGTGTGTGGTTGATTTAAGTTGGTGCCACTAATTTGGATTGTATGATTCACGGCCAAGTTATAACAATATGGCGATGGATGCATTTAATCAATATTTAAGCCATATTTTTTAAGCGGTCTTTGCTTTTTAAAACAGTAAACAGAAGAAGTGTTGCTAGTGAAATATT
>JAGFPH010000501.1:24965-41888 GCA_018207615.1 Philaenus spumarius
TAAGCTAACTGACTTTGTTGTCAGATCTATCAGTATTATTCCTGAAATCTAACTTACAGTGTTGACAGATCTATCAACTTTAAGGTAACTAAACTAGATTTATCAATATTAAACTTTTAATGTAACTAAACTAGATTTATCAATATTAAACTCTTAAGGTAACAGTCTGTGATGTCATATATAATAACATTAATCCCGAAAGTTAGCTGACAGTTTTTCCTGATCCTTCAACATTATTAATAGTAGCTCAATGTGGTATGTGGTATGGTATTCGGTGAGTAGTTTCAAAGACCACAAAATGGTAGTAAATTGTTTTATTTTATTTTTATTTTATAACTGTAACTTTTTTGAAGTATATTTTTAAATATATTATTTTACTTGTACAATAAATATATATATGTATTGTTCTTGATTGTTTAAGAGTTATCTTAAATCTCGCCATACATCCTTGTGTTTAATTATTCCTCTTTAGCTGTTTTCAACAAATTCATTCCTTTGCCTTTTTAATAATCTACCATTCCATTTCTACATTTGACAATATTAAGTTCTTCTTGTTTTATTTTCAAAATTAATAGTTTTAAACATACTTGAAACATTTACAAATCTTCATAATTATCAATTTGTCCATTAAATACATTTTTACAGCTTACAAATGTATGGTTTTTTAAATACTGTATTATGAATTTTTATGTTAATGCCAAAAGTTTCAAAATTAAATATCATAGAGTAGTGCTTTAGATTGAATTTCGTATGTTTTTTTAAATGTATTATAGTAAGATTTTATGATGATAATGGATAAACTTATGAACCAAATTACGTTTTATTTCACAAAATAATCATTGCTCGGAACAGATCGGAAAGGCTTGTTTATTTTTAACGTGCGGACAATTAGTGGGTAAAAGACTTTGGCTTTCGTACAATGTTTTCACATCCTCTAAACAAATTAGGCTTTGCGTTTTTTTTAGGTATTTACACACATAATTTAATAATGACATCTTTTCCGGGCCTATTTGTGCTTCTCTAATGTTATTTGTCACACAAAATAAAACCGAAATCAATGATCACACAGGGTTTGTTTGTGAAGCCCCACGTTATGAAATCTGTTATTTAATTATGACTCGGGTTCCTTTCATCGAAGGAACAATATCAATGACGTCAACAGAACAATTGTTTGAATAAGGGCAAATAATAATGGCGTGCATTCAAAGGTACTAAAGTACTATATAAAAAACTTGAAATAGTAAAAAAGGTTTCTTCATAATTTCAAATGATTGTTTGTTAAACTATGTAAGAATTTTGTTTTGTTTTATATTTATACAAAATTTAAACAAGAACTTTTACAAAGGCTTCGCGGACGATGTAATTCTCAAACTGGAATCTGTAATTGATAAATGTATGCTGATTCCTCTTGATTTTTAAGTGGATGTTTTCAGTTCACATGTTTCTTTTATTTCATACTAGTGGACCCGCCAATGCTTCGCTATTGCTATTGCTTGATTTACCTAACCTAAAATTATAATATTATTCAGTTTTTGAGTTGTTGATCAAAATCAGCTGTTGATCAAAATCAGCTGTTTTAAGCTTTTCATACGAACAGCTGTTTTTGTGCCCTTCTTTCTTCTTCTTCCTTAAGATTGACCTTCCATAAGATTAACATTGAAACTTTGAGGGCCACTGGGGCGTAGCCCTAATGTCCTAGGACTTCGGTAAATGGCCCAAAACCTTCCCAGGGTTAACCTGTGTTACTATGCAAAATTTCAAAGCAATCGGATGGACGGTTTGGTAACGCATAAAGGACAAATATACAAACGTACAAACAGACAAACGGACATACATTGAATTTTATATATATAGATTATCTCTTTTAATTGGTGAGTGTTTACATTGCTATGTTGTTTCCGAGTTTGTTACACTACCTTTTTTAAATCTTATCCTGTTTTCCCTTGGTTTTCCGTACCTTTCTCATTTTCGTCGAAACATCTATATATTTCCTTATTTATCTATCCTTCTAGTACCTTTTTCCTTCTTTGTTTGTTTCCTTTTATTATTTAGGTAATTATAGTTGGTACTAGGCTCTTTTCCCACATAACTTGTAGTTACAATTACATGTGTTCCTTTAATTATACTTGTTTTCTTTCCTTTGGTATTCTTGATACCTGTTTCACCAACCACCATTTCTTTGTATCTTTATCATATTTCTTCTCTAATCCTTGGTTTCATTCTTTCTCTTTCCTTTCTCTATTGATGGTTGTTCCTTTATCTCCTTCAAGCTCTTATTCGTGTTATCTTTTCTTGTTTCTTCATTGTTTGTATTATATTGTTCCCTCTATAATAGGCCTTTATACATGTTTTATATTTTCTCCCATTGTACTTGTTCCACCGTATTCCTTCCTTTGTTTGTTCCTTTGGCCTTTTTAAACGTTTAATTCTCCTTTCTTTACTTCCAACCAGTAATGTTTGTGCCAAATAGCTTCAAGTAATTGCCTTTGCAATTGTCAATCAAGTAAATGATTCAGTTGTATGTTCCTAAACTGAAAAAGTTACTAAAATTACTTTACAAAGTATATTCCACACAAGTATAACGCTGAATGATATCACGGAACTACCGTCCGTTTTACTGATTTCGTTATCGACAATCTATTCCGCGTAGAGAAAAGATTCGACCAAAGATATAAACTACAAATTTATCGGTAAATCTTTACTTTCATCTGTGCGCCAACATATTTACATAATAATCGATTCATAACCTATCAGAACATTGCAGTTTGATCTGAAGCTGCATAAAACGGGTGAAAGTGCTTGAGGGCGCCATCTTGCATCTCACCGCCTCCACAATATGATCTTCACAGCAGAGTTCTTCAACAAAGAGTCCTTCAGTACGACTGATGCAGTTTCTCTTGTTGACTTGGATGCAAAAGAAGGTCATATATTGCTGTAACTACCGTACTGATTTAATACATCGAAGTAACAATAAACAAAGTATTCATTTTACATATATATATCTCCTTAATGACAAATTTACATTTTATGCAGGACAAGTCAAATACTGGTATGCAGTAAATAATATAAAAATATAGTGGCCTACACTATAACAATAAGTAAACATACAAAAACAATACACATATTGTATATACAAATAATTTAGAAAACACAAGGTTTGGTATTTACAGAAAAACATAGATAGGTCCTGAAATTTAGATATTATATTTAAAAGTTAATAATTTAGAAAAAAACCATTGCTACAAAATGCATTATTTAATCAAAACTATTTCACTGACTTGACATTTTTAAACTCAATTTCATTTATTTTACAGGACAAATACAATATTTTTGTGACCATACTAAATAAGTTAATTATACAAACTAAAATAAAACTATAATAAGCATTTATTAAACAAATTAATAAGGAAAATATACAAATAAATTAAAACCTTGACTGTGCATGCAAATACAAATTCAAAAATTACCACTTATGGCTGTAGATTAATCACTCATGGAAAAGAAGTACTTGGACAACAACAGTCCGTTTTCTACATTTAAGTTGTGTAGAAGCGACTGGAGCGATCATCGCAGTCAGACTGTTGTTATTGAAGCGACTATTCTACCAGTCGCCCGTTTACTTTGGCCGAATACGGACTGTTCAACTGGACGTTATTAATAGTCTACACGTACGTATACTATAGAACGTATAGACTACTATATATACAGAGTGTAAAATAAGGCCTGATACACCTCGATATAATTTAAATAAGTTTTCTATGTTTCCACCTAACAGTAAATAAAAGTCCATGGATCAGATTTTGCATATCTCTTTCCATCTTTGAAATAATATAAAGTTAAAAAAATAACTTACAAAATAACATTTTTGAGCGTAGCGAACGAGTACGTTATTTTATTTTTATTTTCTTACCACAGAAGTTCATGCTTTATAAAGGGCTTTCTAATGATATGACACAAGATAGGGGTTGCCATTTAAAAAATTAAAGCTGCCCTCTTTATCCCCATTTCGAAATTTAGGCCAACATTTTTAAATCCCCTATACTCCAGAAAAAATGTGTTATAATAGGTATGTAGAGGTTTTACGTTGATATATATAAATCCATTTAAATTATATCGAGGTATATCAGGACTTATTTTATATTCTGTATATAGTCTTATATATTATTTCTCAAAGGTGTTTTTTGGTGACAAAGCCATATCTCCCTTAATTCTTCATCAAAATGAATGATTCAAACATAATTTTAAAGCTTCTGTGCCCCGCTATTGACGAAAAATAGACAAATAGCTTCAAATTTATGTTTTCGTTAAAAAATATATTAAAAAAACTTTCAGATGAAAGTTTATATGATTCCTAATGAAAGGCGCCTTCTATTAGCCTAACAACTGTTTAACTAACATTACAGCTGTTAGTTAGATTGTTTACATTCTACATGCAAGTGCAATCTATCACACAACAATCAAATTAAACCAACTTAAATAAATAAACGTAATTTACTTCATTAAATCAATGTATTAAATCATGTAAGTAGGCCTACTCCTAACTTGCAAGATAATCGCATGGGTCAACTAGTATATACCTTAAATCTACCTTAAATATCATAAGTACCAATGAGTAGTAAAGAAAGAAAACCAATTTTAAATCACATCTCAAAGAAATGTATTATTATAACTTGAATTTAGTTTAAATTTTGTTTGATACATAATTTTGATTTTAAAACTTATTTTAATTGAATTAATTCATCCTATAGGTATTTTTATAAAAATATATAAAACAATTTAGAAAATAAAATAAAATAAATAATTAGTTTAAGTAAGTTAAATTTGTTGAGTAAAAGTAATAAAATTTTTTATATATACAGTATAATTTTTAAGTGTTTAATCTCTGAGAGATTGCAATCCGAAAATCAGCAGCTACGCCAACCAATTGTATAATTATACAAAATTGATTCTTTTGAAATGAGTTATCCATTTTTGTTACACATATTATTAAAATTTAGAGCCATGACTTATATCATATAATATTTCAAATTACAGAATATAATACAATATTAATTCTGTTCAATTATAGTACGTATTTCAACACAGCAGTATTCTTAGGTAATCTGCTATTATACTGCTATTATCCTGCTATTATTAGGATTATTATCCTCTTTTTGTTTATATTAACATGTTTTGGATGAGACATCTTTCATAAACTAACAAAGATTTTGTTCACTGGGTAATAATCGTACTGCGACTGCGATTATATCTGCTCCAACGACAATAGGACCATTTGAACAATGCAAAGCAGGCGCCCGCGACGATCGCACCAGTCGCTTCAATCACAACGCACCTTTAGTTGGTTAGTTAAGTTTTATTTACTAAAACAATGACAAAAATTATCATTACAATTCTTCATTATAAAATAAATAAAAACAAATTAAATGGCCTTAACCGTCATAGACACACTATAAATTACTAACTTTACTATAGATGATGTTTATGCTTTCTATAAATCATACCCAAAGAGTACTTAGGCACAATAGCAAAAATTAAAAAAACTAAATATTTAACTTGTTTTTCTACTGAAAAATAAACCATGGATACTTTACAACCATTACCTCAAACAAACAATATAAATTTCTATAGCTAATATTGATCAGAAATTTAAAATTATAATTTAAATTGGATTACCAAAATTACAATAAAATAAATTTACTGCACAATTCAAACTCAGGGATTCAATTTTTAATAAAATCAGCAACAAACTCCAATCCTTCCGTTCAGAATATTTAACATAAACATTGTGTCGTGTCTACTTTTGCTTCACCAAACATACTGACTTTTTCTTAAATCCTTATATCTTGAACAAGCAATAAGGAACGGTTCTACACTTATAAACTCACTTATAAACTTTAGAAGTTTTTAAAATAGACTTCGATGGAAGCTTTCTATAGTAAACATTAAGCCTATGCGGCTTATAATGTAAGAATGTTGCTCCTCTGGGATTGTGAGGATGCAGACTTCCCTTATAAACTGGTTTAAATTTACAACAAAATCCAACAATACACAACTGTTTCATAGATATGTAAATTTAATAATTTTAAAATTTGTAAATTTTTGAAAGTTCCTTTGCATTATTCCATTTTTTTAAATCCAGCAATAACTTGAGTAGTTACATTCTTTGCACCTCACTGCATACGAAAACTCTGTTTCAAAAGCGGATAGGTAAGTTCAAAGTAAGACATGATTAGTCTTACTTACAGCCTAATTCATTTATACTGTATTAATTAACATGAACGTTCCATTTTAGACTGAAGTCAGTAGGAAGACACAAAATTTATTTACGTCATTAACGTCATTCCTAACTTTATATTTTGAGTTAACTGATATCTGTTGTGGTTGAAGCCATAGCACACTGAGGCGGTAATGTCTGGATTTATGAGCAAGTTGTTTACTAAAATGTTCTGCCTTGCTTCATTCACGTTTATGAAACCGTTTTGCTCCAGTAACGAAATGGATTGAGCTTGAACGTTTGAAATTGTGACATCAGCATGTATCGAACTAAACTATCAATAATTAAATATGCTGACAGATGGCTAACAAACATAATGTATACAATAGTAAAAGAACAGACCTCTGAGGACCCCACAGTTAACTTGGCCCTACGTACAGCCTTTCTGAACACGAACACTTTGAGTCGTACCACGTATAAAATAATGTAATCCACAGTAATAGCCTAGTAGGTATCTTACTCCCGATTTTTATAAGTATTAAATACAATTTGAAAATACACACAATTGAAAGCTTTTAATAAGTTAAGAAAATACTCATAAACTTTGTATTATTCTCCAGGCTTTCAAGGATGAATTTGATCAAGTTAAATATTGCCTCAGTAGTGGATTTTCTTTTTGAAAGTTATACTGCCACCTAGGCAGTTGGTCAAATTTAGTTTAAAAGAAAAAATATTTCAAAAATGTGTTTCAAATCTTTAATTAATAATAGGCAATGGTGTTATTAGTATGTAGATTTTACTTGATTTCAAGCAATATTTACTAGAGTTTCTATTTAAAAAATGGTTAAAACAAAGTTAAAGAGGAAAACATTTCCCAAGTATTAATATTTAAATGATTATTGGAAAGGGATACATCGGCGAAAAAATGAAATTTCACGAAGTTTTTACCAAACCACTTTTTTAAATAAACCTTATATATAGTTAAAATTAGTACAACGTTTTTAAACGTAAATAATATAATTGATTTTTGTATAATAAAACAAAGTTTAATTTAATAAAAAATACATTTATCAAAATCCATAGTGTCAAAGAAGATATTTTTTAGATTAATATTTTGTTTTCTGATTAGCACGTTGGTAGCAATGTTGTGTCTTTAACTTTGGTATCCAGGCATTTGATGATACAAATAATACCATTGAAACTAGTTTTTTACTTAACGAACGAGAGATATTTAGTTTTTTCTTGGTTAAAGGTGATAGCGAAAAACGTTTTCGATGTTTTGACTGAAACTACTTTATTACAGTTTCCGCAACAAACATATTATTAAGTTAGTTTGTAACTGTAGGCCTAACAGTCACTGATGATGATGACTTGATCATAGAAACACGTTTGAATATTACAAGTTTTTCGTGAGAAACTGTGATTTTTGTGTGTGTTTATTTGTTATTTCTAAACTGAGTTAACTATTTTGGAACCCATCAGTTCATGTTACACTGTGTTTCCTTTTATGAACTGTATACTTCTTGTTAAACTATAAGCTTAATATTTTAATTATTTAATTTAACAAAACCAAAACTGGACGACATTTACAAATGCCATTGCGTTCTAATAATACGTTTACATTTCCACGAACTCAATATATCATCACCAAAAAAACCGTTTACTTCAAAACTAAAGAAATCCATTATTCATCAAGAGAAAGCAATAACCTTATCGCCGAATACAATCTGTCTCCGATTTTAAATTCTTTACACTCAACAGCGAGTACGGAAGTAGTGACATCCCAACGGAATACATTAACTGATTCGGTTTGCTTATATTTGGCGAAGGAACGAAAGTCGAACGGTCCTCGTGGTACGATTTCGGCCCAGACACAAAGACTGGCTTAACGGACGCTATCAGTGAAAGTGAAGAGAAATTGTATTTCTAATTATAACAATATCCGAGGGTCTGTAGAATCGGAATCACGTAAATACATTTGTCAATTCCTATAGTATACGTGAAGTATTGAGAAACGGATACATTCCTCTTGCGTGCTCGCGTTTAACAAATCATGTAGGTATTTTGTTGAACACTGCTGGGAATATACGAGTAATGCGAAACAAAAAGCCCTCATTGCTGAATAACCATATATAGTTTGTCAAATACTCAGTAAAATCATTATATATAATTTTAACTATGTATTATATATCAATGTAATTGGTGTAATTGGTGTAATTGGTAAAAGCCTTTTGTAGGCTTTTATGACCATTTTATTATTATTTACTATTTTAGCTATAGGCCTAATGTTATAAATAATCCTACAAGTTTATTAAAAATTAATTATGTTTATATATCGCATTAGATATTAAAAATATGTGTATGGAGGATATATCGCATATATTATTTCTCAAGACTATTTTTTTGTCGGTACGCCATAACTTCCTTAATACATCATCAAATTACATGAATGAGGCATCATTTTAAAACTTTCCTTAACCACTACACGGGAAAAATAGACAAACAACTTAAAATTCATGTTTTAATAACAAAAATTGATTTAAAAAACTTTTATATTATACTCTGTATGTTCCTAATGAAAGGCGCCATCTACTAACCATCTGTTTAACTAGCATGACAGCTGTTAGTTAGATTGTTTACACTGTAAGATTGAATAGGGAAACTGTTATTTATAAACCAATGTAAATAAATAAACTTAATTCACTGAATTAAATCAACGTGTTAAATCAGGTAAATGTAGGCCTACTCCGAACTTACGAAATATTCGCACGGGTCAGCTAGTATATATATAATTTGAACTGTTAAATAAAATTATGAAAAAACTGTGCACTCAAATCCCCTTTCTTAATATGTCAATATAAATACATGAGTATGAATCTCATGTTGGAAGGTAAAATACTGGAATTTACAAATAATTTCAAATTTAGGACCATAGTAGTAAGAAAAATGTATCCATTTAATATACATAGCACTACTGAAGGCCGAGCTTCTAGTGAAATCCCAGAAGAAATACTTCACAATCAAGTATTGACAAACTTATAGTTGATTTTAAAGATACATTTTCATCTCACTTTTTTGTCACTTATTCTGTTAAACGAACCGCAGGTACATTCAATGCAGTAGGCTGTGACATAGCACTAGAACCGATCTTCTGCAGTGCCTGAAGTCTTGATTTGTACTAAATCGTTAAAAATAAAGAAGCAATGGAAGCAAGAGATGGTTGCTTCTCTATCCTTTCAAAAATAGCGTTCACTAAACTCTCACTTTTTATCTAGGAATACAATCTGACACTACAGGTGACTTTAATAGTCATAATGAATGGACCCAATCGAGGGTTAATAAGGACGAAAAGGATATTGGAAATATCATCATTTGAACGCTTGTAATCCAATCAAGAGTAATGTAGATTGTGTGCTTCGCAATATTTACAACGGCGCGGCGCTCTTGCTGAAGAATATATTTCTTCCAGATGCTTACTTAATATTAAAGAAAATGGAGAAACTATCAACTACATGTGAAAATTAACCATTTTTCAATACTAAAAAATATCGTATTCTGTAAATAAAACAAAATGTTACACTCCTGCAAGAAAAAAACAAAAACAAACATCATACGTCCAACAAGAAATTGCATGATATAACAATTTTATAAAACCCTTCATTTTGGCTTCTCAACGTCTATTTGAGAGATAAATATTAGCATCGTATGAAATATTAGACAAGCATCTTTTTGACAAAGACGGATTTTAGAGGAAATCACAAAAATCTAAATAATCACAAATTCTAAACAAATTCTCGCCCATGAAGTTCAAAACAATCATAACTGTGGTACGAACTCCCAGCAAGACATTATTGATTTAAATACTCCAAAGATTTATATTGTAGATGGTACGTGTTCATCAAATTCATTTAAAACATTTTAATACTTTTAGTTTTTTCACCAAAGCATTTTTCAAAAAGGACACGGTGATTTTTACGCAGTCTAGTGTGAAGAGAATCGATTTAATATTAGATAGATAAAATTTTTAAGGTCAGTTTTCGGAGTAAAGGCCGAATTATGAAAAATATATTAAAAATATAATAACTTCAAATCATTCAACAAAAATTCTATAAAGCTTTCTTTTCAAGACGACTGTAAGATTTTCATTTGTGGAGGATTCGATGATCCAACATCATGTTTTTACCAACAGGGGTCTTCCTTTTGTGATATACTTAAATTAAACACAAACCACTCAGAAGCTTATTAAAGTATGTTTGGTCACATATTTTACGCAGTTATATTCACATATTCAATCTGCTCATGTTATTATCCTCAGTGATGAGACAGATGTCTTCATCTTGGCGATTTGTTACTTGAAAGAGCTAGCAAACATCGGTTATCTTGGTTACGTCCACGACAAATGCTAAATCCGCGGGTGCAAGATACAGCACCTCTAATTCTCGAACGACATCTTGCAGTTGCATAAAGACGTTAGTCATCATCATCTTGTATCTCATTTTGTAAATGTATAAATAATGATTGCCTAAATAAAAATAACTAATTTTCTTTACATTCTAATATTTCTATTTGAATTCGTTGTTTCCTCTTATATATTTTTTTATTAATATTAAATGTTTTTTTAATTATACTTTTTGTTTATTTAACAACCTCGCATAACTTCCATCATTAGAGAAATCTATAAATTATGTCTAAAATCATCATTAAAATGACTCCATAGCCACTTCATCGATTCCCATTATAGGTAGGTATTGAAGGGGATAAAACAAATGGACCGGCAAGGTCCGAATTATTAATCTTTGAGCTATTTTAAACTAATATCCGATGATAAAATGCGTTCTTCAGATTTTGCATACTCACTTCCTTATAGCTCCCGGTCACACTTCATTTCCATTAATGGCTGATGTCATACTTTGAAATAATTTGTATTTCTAATTTTTAGGTTAAGTGTGAGGTTAATTTTTTTTAAATTGTTCTTCATTTAGCCTCTAACTACTATTTTGGTTGTTTTACAAAAGAAAATAATATAATTTAGAATACAATATTAAACTCATATTTCCTTTCGCTCCCTTTTAATGTAATGTACAAGTTTAATAAAATGAATTAAATGTCATATGTTTAAAAATCTGTATGCCAAAAAATAAATATTACTTTCGTATTGTTTAGTGGGGTATTATTTGAAATTGTTTTATTTAAAAATTTCAAAACTATGTTTAGCATGATTTTGAGTTAAGTAGTTTTCAAGACATTTCAGAAAGTGTTGCTCAAAATACCTGCTTCTATTTACGAAGCACTAAATACATAAACTTTTTAAGACAAACTAATTGCTATACTCATGTATTTTATAGGGAAAGATGTATAGCAGATTATGAAAAATGAGAATTTACAAAGCGAATAGTTGGCTCACTTTGACGAAGGCAGTGGACAAATAAATAAAAACCATTTTGAATTACCTTATTTCCGCTTCAATCCTTATGTTTATGTTTACAAATTAAGTTTTTCCTGGAATAGTTAGACATAATTAGTTTACTATGAACACTGACAGATTCCTTTACAACAGATAACGCTACAAACCTATCGCTTACAGGAAAGAAATTCTTTAATTGATTCAAATTGAAAATTATACTTCCCCTTCACAAAACTCTGCTAAGCAAATAGATTCCAAGTTTTCTAATTACTCCGAAAAGTTGAGTCTTAACGGACCGAACCCTTGTTAGATATATTAGAACATGTTTAATTAGACAACTGTGGCGTCCGCCATGTTTAATTAGTCTATCCCTGTCTCTCTCTGGTTCACGGCTTATTTCACGACTTCATAACATCCAGTAAGAATTCAATGTTTAACAAGGAATTTGACGAGAATTACTCTTCCTACAAGAATCTGGGACGTTATACTCGTTATATTTGGAACAGAAACTTTTACTGAACAATTGTTTTACTTTTAGGTTTATTAAATACAACTACAAAACTTGGATGAAATTGCGTACACAAATAAACGTAGCATAAATTATTATTGTGCTTAGCTTGTGAGACTATTTATTTAAAAGAATTTTCTAAAACCTTGTACAGTCTTTTCTGCTGGGCCAAAATTATTTTATATTCGATTAAACTGTTGGAATTTATACCGAAATACTTAATCAGGCATTTGAAATCAAATTTCTTACACTCTTCCTGATTAACAAGCTTTTTGATAATACCTTCCGTGTATTAGTTATAGGCCAAAAATAACAAAATTGTATTTTTTTAGACAATATTTCGGGGGCATATACTCAGGTGATACTAATGAGTCTTTTTTGTAATACAAGCTTTATCCATAGGTGAACCAACAAAAAATTCTTTTTTATATTTTTCTTTTCTTTAACGTTACGAATTTGTTATTTTCCATAAGCATAACACTAGGCTAATAGCATTCAGAGTTAATTTTATTGGTGAATTAAATAAATAAGCTGATTGTATTAAATAGCAAAATATTTATTACTGTAACAACCACTGTAACAAAATAATAAGAAAGTTGGAAACTTTAAAAACTAGCTGCTATTGTATTCAAAGTTGTTGGTTTTAAGCGATATTATAAAATTCCAATTAAATTAAATATGTTAGTACCATATTGTATTTTTTTTTCAATCCACTACCGTTTTCTGAGACATTGATTTTATTATGCCTTAACGTAAAACCCACATTTTATTTCATTCATTGAAGGGATCTTTCAGAATATAGGCCAATAATTATACAATATTAAAACGGAATATGTCTAGGCATAAATACAAAGACAAAATACTTATAAAATATCCAAGATTTTTTTTTACCAAACATACATTGCCCAGAGGACTTTTCACAAATTGTTAAACTAAATTATAATAATGACTGTGTTTAATAATACTGTGTGTATAATTGTAAATTATTTCTGTTTATATAAGGTAAACTTTCTAAATAAAATATAGACTATGTTAAATTATTTAGCTTACAATTCTGCTAGGAGTTGTTCCCCAGTGTACAAACATTAAACAAACATTTCAAATGTTTATTTACTCAAACGCTGTTAACGACAATGTGGCTAATTTCAATAGCTATCATAACCAAATTCCAGTAATAACTTATGACATTTAAATGCAGTTATTGTAGCTTGTACATTTAATGGAGTTGGCAAGCACCTATCATATATTTAACAACAGCAGATCTTTTTAGCGAATTTTCATAGGAAAGATGAGCTATTGCAGTGACTCTTAAGGTGCGTAAACACTACGGTACGAGCAGCGAATAAGCCGCTCGCTTAAGGCTCGTTGGAAGTATTTTCTCGCGAGCTTGCCCCGATCCTCGCGCGATCCATAGGCCAGCGTGAGCCGATTGCGAGCCAGTCTATAGGCAGCAATGGCGATAATGCAGCGTTATTGAGCCAAAATGTGATATTAATAAGTGGTGCGGCGGTAGTTATTGCTTGTTTGAATAAGAAGAAGAGGACACCACGTCGCTGGTGGCGAACAAATTTGTACAAAAAACGCAATGGAGAGGAATTGCTTTTGGATTTAAAATCGCAGTGTATGAGTGGGCAGTACAAAAAATTCACAAGAATGTCGCCAAGTGATTTTGAAGATCTCATAAATAAAATTGGGCCTTAGGTATCAAAGAAGACAACAAAAAATGCATTTTTTGGATCCCAAAGTATCCGTTTACTTTGGTAAACTTCAATGATAAGTAACGGGTTATCATCACTCCATAACGCTGCCAACAAAACAACACACCCCTCGCTTGCGAGCACTAGATCACCGTCCACACTACTACTCCGAATCCCTTTGTGTTCGTCCCTCGTACCGACTTTTTCTAGATTCGTCCGAGCAACGAACGAGCTGCTAGCGAGCTGTTCGCGAGCCGTTCGTAAACATTCGAGACACTATCCACACGATGCTCGCGAACCGCACGTTCGCTGCTCGTACCCTAGTGTGTACGCACCTTTATGGTGAGACCTACGGTTGGGAGTAGTCAATGAGCAGCGATCATAGTTCCAAGAACACGTTTTTCGGTTTAATAAAAAATTATATATATACTAGGGGGAACCCCTGCATGCTCCGCACGCCAACCCCGTTGGAACCTTCTGTACACATAATCATCTTACGTTTTCTTTGTAATAAAGGTGTAGGATTAATAATAAACCCAAAGCTAAGATGGTAAATAATGTTAAATGTTCAAATCAAATTATTTCTTATAGTATTTCATAACAGTATTTATAATAATGGTTAAAAGAACCAGCAAGCTCAGGATTACACTTTGAAACCATAACCTAAAAGCTAGAAATACAAAAATAATTGCTTTAAAGTTTGAAATCAGCAGTTAATGGAAATATCGGAGCAAACAGCTATTTTATCTGTTATTTTATTAAATTGGTTGCTATGGTAATAAATGTAAATATATGTATTGGTTTATCAGTCTAGGCCTAACCTAAGATTTTTTTCCGACTAAATTTACAAATATTGAAATAAAAAAAGGTTTTTATCGAAATTAATTATAGCCTATGCAGGAATACTGCAGCTTTTATTAGTAAAACTATTTTTTTAATCGGATCAGTAGTTCACAGATTACCTCCTACAAACAAACAATAAATAAACTTTACCTCTTTATAATATTAGTATAGAATATATATGCGTTCGCAATCTAACGGCTTCATTTTACGTTCAATTTGGTCTAAATTTTGATTACACGTTGGTTTTATACTTTGCTCGGACGAGTTCGTTATCCAAAAAAATCTGACAACCGGAAGCACGTTTTTGATTGGAATAAAAGTTTTATCATAATTTTCGTCCTAGAATGAAACGTTTTGGAGGTTTATATAAAAAAAATATAGTATAGGAGAATTATTCTGCACATTTTTTTTTACACGACCTTATAGCCCATTTGTTTCCCCCCAAGCCGATCAAAACGTTAAATACCATAAAAGTACACTAAAGGTACCTTAAAAAGCGAGTTTATGGACTGCGAGCGAAGCAGTTCATAATCAGAAAGCGCAAGGTCTAGATGCAAACTCGCAATGCACAGTCCATAATCAGGGCCGAATTCTAATAATATATTTCGTACTCGCAAACGCCTTCATGAGTATGGCAAAAAAAAAAGCCAAATTGAGATATCCGAAAACAAAATTTGTATGGGTTAAAAATGGGAAAATTGTACATTTTGAAGTGTTTTTCCATTAGCAGTTTAATGTTTGTATTAAATTTCATACTTGAGGGACTTTAAGCGGCATTTTAATCACCGAATTGCAGTGGTAAATTTTAGAAATTAGCATGATAGCTATAATTATATCCACAGTTCGCACCAATATGCTAACTTTCAAGTCTCTAGCTAACTTCCAAGTGCCAATGTCAGTCACACAAAGACTTTATAGTTTGTAGGTCAATTGGACAACAAATGTAGGTTTGCGGTTTAAAAGAAAGATCCAGATGTAAATATCCACAAATATTCTTATTAGGCCGTCACTACGGTGGTGGGGAAATGCAGTGCACATGTTAACAAAACTCACTGTGCGCTGTTTACATCCGCCATTTCGTATAAATACTGGTTAATAACGACACTAACGTTGTTTTAACATAAAAAATTATATTTCGAGCTAAAGCTCAGTAACAAAGTAGTTTGTTATGTTAAATAACTTTTCATCACTGCGAATGTGGAAATATACTTTGCAAGTTATATAAACAATACTGTAGTTGGCTGTAGACACAAGAAAACACCGTTCAGATCAGGCGGAAAATATCATACATTATTCTAACCCCAAAGAAAGAAGACAAATGAATCGTGCATTTCCAAAACGTTGTAAATGCCTAAAACAAAATTTTACAGGCAAGAAAAAACATATTTCTATTGAAATAAAATATATTATAACCTGAAAAAAATAATTCTAATCCTTTGTGAACTGTACAGTATGTGTAAGTTTTTTTTTATACAACTTATTTTTTTGGTTTTAGTGAAAAAACCACAAATTCAGTTCCAAAACGTTGTAGGTGCCACCACATGCGAAAGTCAAAACGTCGTATCAGCTGTGCAAGTTCTTTAATAAAACATACAATGAAGCAGAAGGTTGCACACCGGCTATTACAACGTTTTGACTTGCTTGCCTACTTTCAGTTCAGTTTTTCACCACTAGGATCAGGAATATGCAGACAATGATCATTGCAGTTATTAAACATGGCGTTTATAACATAATTTTATAGTAAAACGAATTTTTCCAAAGATGGCATTTACAACGTTTTTGAAATGCAAGATTCAAATATACTTCAATAAGTTACAAACTGATTGAAAGGGAAATCAACTTATTTCTGTTCATCTTTGTGAAGCATTACACTGTTCAAAATTAGTTTTTTACCGGCTGTTTTGATGATTATATAGAGAAATGATAAAACTTTAAATAGATCAAGTATTTTGGTTAAAGATCCTATAAATCAACATCCATGACATACACTGCTTATTGCCAATTCATTGGATTATAATACCTTTTGGGTGATTTTAATAAATAATTCTTGAATATATAAATACAATTACAAAAACCATACTTAAAGTTACACCGCACAATATCGTGCAATTTTTGACGAATTTAAAGTTTTGAATTTAAGACAAAATTTATCACAAAACTTTTTCATTTAATGTTTTTATTATAATAGTTACCTTATTATTTTTCGAACAGTCCTATTTATTATAATCTTGTAGTTTCTTCTTTTTCTTATAAGATG
>JAGFPH010000501.1:46888-74989 GCA_018207615.1 Philaenus spumarius
TCAACAAATCGATTATATTATTTACGCGTGGTGTTATTTATGATTAATTTACAATCCTATGAAATTACTAATTTAATTACGTCAAAATGTATTACCTTATCCAAAAACTAATCAGTTAACTAATTATTTAACCATTTTAATCAATCAAGCGTTATTTTAATTTGATATAGATAATACCGCTGTGATAATTCAAATAACTGTCGGCATACTGGGTCTGTTCTGGAAACTTATAATACAAATTTACAAGACCTGGATTTATAGTCTGATTTATAATATAACGGGGTAGGTTTTGCTAAAGAAAATCCTGCGCAGCTACCACGATTTTGAGCGAAACCCCTTAGTTTATGTAATTTATTACAAGCAGTAACATTTATTATTACAAACACAATAAAAATCTTTAATTTTCTTTTGGGTTTAGATATTTAGCAAAAGTATAAAAATTTTCAATATTTCATTAAAATTTAAGTATTAGATAGGTTATCTACATCCTAGGCATTCTAATTCCTTTTTTGACATTGTGTAACCGCCCTATTAAATAGTTCACGTTTAAAATACGTAACTGCCGCCATTTTGATAATTATAAACACAAATTCTTGGTGTTTGGTACACTTGTAAATCGTAACACACAAAATTATTATACCAAATTTGAACTCATAGCTTATCTATTTCTGGAGTGAAAGTGAGTTGTTGTAAAAAAAACAAATTTCTCATTGCGACTGAACTAAGCTGAATTCGAAAAAAAGTTTCTGAACATTTTAAATTCATTTTAGTGTATACAATACGACCTTGTACAAAACACTAAGGTTTTTTGTGACACCCTGCATGGTTAGTTGTAATTTGATTATAGCAGCACTGAAGATGGCAACAATGTCGATGAAACGCGGTTGTGTTAATAAACGTATTGGTCTTGAGATTCTGAGTTCAAGTTTTATTCTGTCACAAAATCCATTTCATCAAACGTTTTATATATTTAGTTATTTAATTGCACATACTTTATATTATTATAAGAACATTGACATCAATTGGACCTTAAGGCGGTAGTTTAAAACAGCTATAATTATAAAGTGTCTGTGACAATATTTTGGCACTGATGGACCCAGTCAGCTGATGTATAATATTTGTTCCTTGCTATACCTACTAAACGTAGTAAATGTGTAAAGATGTATATTTTTATATATTTTAAAATTAAAGTGTCGCATAAGTTACCCAGGAAAGTCTAATACTCCAAAGAAAAATATATTTCCAAATAATTCTATAATTTTTAGGATTGCCCCAAACAAGAAAACATACAGCGTTGACTGCTGTGTAACTATTATAGATGTACATGTAGTTACACTATGAATTATAGTTTGGATGTAGCTTCATAAAAGGAAAGGGGATTATTTTAATGTACGCTTAGAGTAGGTTAAATTCAGGTCATACAGAGCTCATTATTCAAGTGATAATAAAGATAAAAGTTAATATTATAAACATACGAAGCCACATGAGTGCTTCACATGACAACCTCCACATTTTCTTTTCTATGAAAATATAGGATAATCATAATTTCTATGCTAAATGGATAATATTAAATAAACCCAATCAAAGTAATGATAAAACAGTAGATTTTACGAGGTTTTTTAAACACTATGATTTAGGTCTACTCATAAATAAAACCCTAACCTACAAATTGGAACTAAAATTAATTATTATTTGAAGTATAAAGTAGCCATTTTTGTTAGGCCATACCGATTGCAACTACTCGCTTAGCTCGCCAACACCCACAGTGATTCATGGCCAAGACAATGCAAACAGATTATTGTATACTCTGATATTTTCACGGAAACGACGATTTATTATCAAAGAGGCACTTAGATCTAAGTAGGGTGGTGGGGATAGCTGTGACCTATTCATTATGTGAGACAGATATCGAAATAGAAATCAAATTCAAAATTCGCAATAACTCGAACATGCGTTGTAATTTCACCATTAATTTTTAAATAATCGATATTTCAAACAAATTTTGATATTGCTTACTAAAGGAAACAATATAATATGTTACTCCAGTTGTTTAACTTAAAATACACTACGGTTAAACTTTTTCGTAGATTTTTATTTGTATTTGGTTTTACCTAATCAAAAAAAAAACTGTTAGTTGTGAAGAAAAAATACCTGATTCTAAATTTTTCAAGTTGGTTGCTATGGTAGTAAATGTAAACGCTTTCAACAAACGTGATTTGGTTCAGTATGTGTTTCCACAATTCACTATAGTGGACAGTAACTCACTGTGGCGTTAAATGTTTTATAATAGGTAAAGTGTTTTTTTTTTTTTTCTTTAATGTGGGCCTACATTTTAGTTTGCTGACTAATTGTGTTTTATAACAATATTTAAATTTGTGTTTTTATTTAAGTGTTTTAATTGTTCTGATTATGTCTAACATTTAGGCGAAACAGCTAAAAATGCCTTCCTGGAAGTTTAGAGATATAAAGTAAATAGCTGACTATTGTAAAACAACAGTGAACATCTGTTAGCTACAAACCGCTGAGCTATGCACTATTAATTTAAATTGTCGATTTTTTAAATCAACAAATAAAATTTTGTATAACATAGTATATATTTTTAACTTGTAGGATTAAATTTGTTTAGAACTACGTGAAAACTTCAGTATTTTTAACTCCAATTTGAGACAAAACCATAAATATTTTATTGTAATCGTACCTAATATATTTCGACACTAAACTTAAAACTAAATTTCACAACTCCTATCTTAGCTGGCTAACCTGTCTCTAATAATAAACACCGAGAGAAGAATGGACTAGTTTACCAAAGCCAACGGGTAAATACCTTCCCTTCTAGATCCGTTACTACCCCCACGGCCGCTCTACATCTAACCCCGTTTCACTTCTCGATATATAACCAAATATCGATCCATTTCAGTTCATTTAAATCGTATAGAGTGTTGAGTGATGTGTTAGATTGGATTTACAAGTTTAAATAAGTGCAAACAAAAAGGTTAGTAGTTTTGGTATAATTGGTTGGACGGTTTAATAACTGTGCTTTAACTGATTCAATTCTGTACGTCCTAGTTTTACTTTCAACAAACATTTACTAAGTCACTGCTGCATCTCATATTGGATTAAACAGCAATATTAAAGTTAGATGCATTTATGCCACTCTTGAAAAATATGTGAAAAGTTTCTTAAAATTAATATTTTTTAATCGAAAGAGATCCAACGCGAATTTTTCGTTTATGCCCATGCAAAGTACGTACGGAGTTGACACATAGGGTTAGGCAAAAGTGTGGAATATAGTTTGTGTCTCAGCTTCTATGTACCGTCTGGGCGTACCAATATTAAAATTAAAACTTACAGGATATAAAAATATCCTCAATCTAAATGTGCGTCGTTCGCGCACCAAATAGTACTCCACAGCTGTTTCAGTCACGAAAATTTTTAAAATCGAGTCCTGTTGAATAACAGTACGCAGGCGGTATTTTGCTTTACGTTCCGTACTATAGGGATGGGAACAATATATCGATAGATTGGATATAGCGATATATTTCTCTCGTTAAAGCAATACACATGTATCGATAATTTAATCGCGATATATTTGGTGATTTCGGTATATGCCTGATTGAAAAGATTTTCTACAAAGCAAAAGCAAAAGATATATTAGTAACCGACCGTAGAAGCAAAACACTTTACAAAAAAAAAACAGTATTTGATAGATATGGTAATATTATTATTACATATTACCTTATTATATTTATATAACACTAGGGGAAACCCCTGCGTACTCCGCATGCCAACCCCTTCTATACACATAATCATGTTATGTTTTCTTTATAATAAATATGTAGGATTAATAATAATTCCAAAGCTAAGATGGTAAATAATGTTAAATAAATGTTCAAATCAAATTATTTCGTATATTTTATAACAGCAGTTATAATAATGGTTAAAAGAACCAGCAAGGTCTACATTTTAAAACCCTAACTTAAAAGCTAGAAATACAAAAATAATTGCTTTAAAATTTGAAATCAGCTGTTAATGGAAATATTGGAGCAAATAGCAAAATTTTATTCAATTGCTATGGTAATAAATGTAAATACATGTGTTGGTTTATCAATCTAGGCCTAAGATTTTTTTCCTACTAAATTTATAAATATTGAAATAAAAAAAGGTTTTTATCGAAATGAATTTATAGCCTATGTTACTCAAGGATAGTGTAGCTTTTTATTAGTAAAACTATTTTTTCAATCGGTTCAGTAGTTCCAGAGATTATCCCCTACATACAAACCAACAAACAAACAAAAAAACAAACTTTACCTCTTTATAATATTAGTATAGATTAAAAATAAAATTGATGTTTAGCTTTCACAGAAATTTAAAACCAATTCTTAATATTTTTTTAGAAAATTTGTTTATTCAAAACCTAAATAATTAAGAAATATGTGAAAAACGGTCAATTTTAGTTCTAAAATGTATTTAATTTCTTTGGTATATCAAACACCGATATATTGATATTTTCAATTTAATATTTTTTTGGAACAAGTATGGATTTTTTGTCGATTCATGAGTTTGGGCTATCTTAAAAAATGGTATATCGATATGTTATAAGTTCCATACTAAAAGTGTACACTTTTAGTAAAATAAATCTTGCTTGTATCCCTATTAAAAAGTTAGAGTGAATATGTTAAAGAATAAAAAGTTTCATTCTGATTATATTAGGTTGTAGTTTAGTTTTTCGCTTAGCTTGTTTACTTCATGCCAGTTAGACAGGGGAGCAGCGAATAGCGAAGATAACTAGGTTTGAACAAACGTAATAAACTGTGTCACAACTGTATACTGATAGCAGACTGGCGGGAGCTTTTATCCTCTCAGCGTGCCCCTTTTAATAGAAACTCCACTATTTCATAACTGAAGAATTTAAGAATGTTTTCGAATCCCAGTGGCTACGTACGAATTTTGGTTTTTGAATTTGATTTACTATATGTAAACAGGTTTATTTTTGGAAACCAAAATTTTAACAAACATTGCTAAAGTTATACCATTTCAAACAATGCTTGACATATGTACTTTTTCACAAGTTTCCTGCATTTAAAAATGTTAGAAGTTCAAGAAAACGAAGACTCCTATATCTCAAATATCAATATAGGTCTAGTGGAATATAAAGTCAAAGGCTCTCATAGCAGAATATTTGTTTCTATTTAAACTTTGTACGTATTATATTCTACCAATTATAAATACTTATTTTTACATTTTCTATGGCTCTTTATTTGAACAAACCCTTATTTAAATAAAAAAAGTATGTCAAGATCTAAAGTATGATTGTTGAAAACCTTAATTGACAAAAAAATTTACTGATCAAATTTTTTATTTTTCAAAAACATAAAATCTAATCGATGTATTTCCTCCGTGGTATTTCTTAGCATTTAGTACATTCCTGAATAATTGTCTGACAGTATCCTAAATCTCTTCTGTTCAGCATTTTTATTTAATAAACTAAAAGACGAATCTGTGACAATAAAGGTTTCCTAATCAAACTATTATTAAAAATCAACTAAGATTCCCTTCTTTAAAATTAATCCACAGAAAAATATAATTATTTTTTGTTATTGTACTCGTATAACTTGACCCAAAATAATTACAATGGATTTATTTTGTACTATATTTTTCAATAGTTTTAAGAAAATATTGTTCAATACTTGCTGAGCAAATGGCATACTTGACCTGGTTTCAGTTTGACTTATTTTATGTTTTCAAAATGGCGGCCAATTTAATACAGATCATTGTAAAGTGGGTTAGATGTAGATACAAGCTCTTCAAAACATGTTTAGTGTTTTACCAGGTTTCTTTTCAGTATAATAATAAGAAGTCAGATTATTTTTTAATGTGTGATACAGAAGCTACATAGAACTAATATAGAATTTTTAGTTTTTGTGTTCAATAACCAAAATTGTATTATATAATCCATTACGACACTGCTGCATTGCAATATACGATAAAGTTATAAATATATAAAAATGAATTGCTGTTCGTTAATCTCGCTAAAACTCGAGAACGGCTGGACCGATTTGGCTATTTTTGGTCTTAAAATGTTTGTAGTAGTTCATAGAAGGTTTATACGTAAAGAAAAGTTTGAAAAGTTTCCCGAAAAAGTTTTAAATTTGGAAGAAACTGAACAGCATTTATTGTATGAACTCAAAACCATAGCTCACAAAAACAGCTGTTCATATAAAAAGCTTATGTTTGTTTACATGTATTACCATAGCAACATTACTTAGCAAATTTATATAATCACTTTAATACTCTTCAAAACCAACAGCTTTTTAAGGTTAGATTGAAAAACTATAAACAAACACAAATAAAAATGCTTACAGAATTATAATTCAACTCAAACATTGGTTATTAAATATCTATATAGGCCTACTTAGAGATATGCTGCTTAAAATATTGTTTATATAAAATATATCATAACTATGAAGTTTTTAATACTTTTCAAAACATATTTTCGCTATCAATAATAATAATAACAAACAAATTATTTTACACCATGCATAACCATAAACATACACAAGTTTAAACATATTTTATTGAAAACTAAACAAACCATCTGAATTAAACTAAATTCCATTAAAATACCACATTTGTAGCTTTATTTTGATATATACTGTATATTGTATATTTAAATACTAAACAATATATAACTTATACTAATTAGGCCTATACATTTAAAATTACAAACTCTATTTGAACCAGTTTGTTACATCCTAAATTAACGCGGATGTTACAAAGTGATTCAAATATCATTTCTACGACCCCCAGCTAATTTAAACCCTCGCTAAGAAAGGGTTAAAAGAAATTCGAAATTTTAGGGTGGTTTGGGGAGGGGGGTCAAAGTTACTAAAAATCCCTATAAGAACGAATTGGAATGAAATTTGGTACGTAGCTTCCTCTAAGGCCGTAGGTGCTCGCAACATTGTCAATGAAATTAAGTGAAAGTCAAACTTAGTAAAAACTATAAATTAAAACGATATATTTAAAGATTTTTCATGTTAGATAGTAGTTTACAGGAATACAATTTTCAGTGCTTTCCTAAATAGCGTAGACTTTTTTTCATGGCCACAGTAGGATACGCACAGATATTCAACGAACACTTAAAAAGAATTACAATTACGTCAAAAAGACTGAAAATATCAACAACCACGGGAAACGCCGTACGGGTCAGCTAGTTATAAATAAATATTGAGTTTGATTTGTGAAACGATATACGATATCACAATAAATACGTTTATTACTCAAACGAGTTTAAACAATTGCTCAAACAAGTCAATCATCTTCACTGATGGACAATCTACAATAATCTAACTATAACTAACTGTTATTAACTGATCAAGTTTTATTCTATCAACTTAAAACTATTTAATTGGAGTTTCGTCATGTCTGACCGCCCGTGTGTCACAGTCGTTGTACTACCTTTTATCATAACATTTTATAAATACGTTTATAGCAAACCCTAAAAACTCAGAAATATTTTAAGAAATAAATTTGTATTATACTACATCAGATACCTTTGTCAATTGCTTAATTTTAGCATTCTGTAAAAAAACAAACAAAAAAGGTGATCTTGTAGGATAACTCGACAGTCTGTCAGCCCGTCATAGGCAGTTTTCTCCGAAACGACATACATTTTCATTAACATACATTACAATATGAAAACTGTAACATTATAAATAAAAAAATATAACTACAATTTTGGTTGGATCGAACTTAAGTGCTAACAAATAAATACTTGATATCACTGTAGTTTGGACTTTTTTACACATAGCGTTCACATATTTCCTAAAATAATGCTCAACCCTTTAACTCCATTTCTAAAAGTATTGCAATTACTAAATTTTGAAAACAAAACTAATGGTGTTAATTTATTTTACTTTATAACAATATTAGATCCAAGCTTTTGTAAAAAAAAATATATAAATATGACAAAAATTCTTGGGATTAATTTTTTCTAAATCATAATTAATTTAGATTAAAAAATTGTGCAATGTTTCTGTACCTTAAAATGAATACACATCTAATTGTTCGTAGAATACAATACGTAGAAAAATGGAAAATCTAAACTTCTTGGCTCCGCCATTTTGGATTAGGGTATCGGAGAGGGGTGTACTTTACACCAATTTTCTTTTCTCAACGAGGGCTTTAAAACGAGGTATCACAAATTAAGGCCTTAATATTTTTGACTTGCAACCCCCCCCCCCCCCCCCCCCATTTAACCAAATGAGGGTAAAATTCATTCATACCCCTCACAAAAGGTGCAGAATTTGTCCAATATAACTTCCTAAAAGTTCAGAGTTTATTCATGGAAAGGTACGTTTACACTTGTACACGTGTATGAGAACTTTTTTGAGATACTCGTTGAATTAACAAATCCAGAAACATTTGCTCACTCAAAAGCTCACATTTTGTGTGAGCTTCAACATTTCCTCATACATTTTGAGTGAACAAAATTTTGTTTAAACATTGACTTGTGTGAGGTGATTATTGAAGCTTTTCCCAACCAGCTGATTTATAAAAAATACTTTTTGTAGGTTAGGTTTCATTGTATTGTGTACAAATACGTTAATATTTCATTTTAAATCTTTTCAACTTAAAGTTACTTTAATTTGATTCGGGAAACAACACTGCAACTAATTGAGAAAATTAAGGCTTCTAATATTTGGAATGTTAAATCCGATGTTAAAATCAACTCGAATGTGATTCAACAAGTATAGTGATTTGTGTACTCAAACTTCACACTTGTTTCTCAAACAGGTGTCTCGCACAAGTTCTCATACATGTGGAGTGCAAGTGTAAACGTAACTTAACAGGTTTAAAATTACAAAGGGGTTGTATAACTTTTGCATCACCCTGCATAGGTTAGTTATATGATGCATATATATATGCATCACCATGTGTATTGAGTATATGATGTGTTTATGAGTTTTATTAATATCATTTTTGGAGGAAGCAAAGTGTCCGAGAGGTTAAAGGCGTTATCCAGTCTTCTACAGTTGGGACCTCCAGCACAGTTTGCGTACGTTCGAATGTAAATATTTGCGTATATATTGCGTAAATATGCGTAATCAGTTTGCGTCTTTCGTAGTTACTGAATACAGGCTCACCTGTTTTATAGACAGCTCCCCTCTTTTTTATTAGACTTAATGACATAAAGTAAAAACGTTAACAAAAACAAATAAATACACAATTTTATTAAACTTTCGTCTTTCTGAAAACCTTTGTTCTTTTAATTCAGCAATGGCAGAACAGAATAAAATAATTAATGTAATGATATAATTAATATATATTTTAAAATTTGTTAATGTGTTTTTGACGTTACTAAGGCATTGATCTATCATAACAAACTCGATGGTAGATTACCATTTTCAAAGGGTAAAACAGTTTATAGGCCTCGCCAATTGTGATATTTCTCTATTAATCAGAGCCTAGTAGGCTACAAACTCGCAACACGACACATTAAACCGTTTTTCCCAGTTACCGTTTAGTTAAACTTACATAACCTATAATTTTCTTCGTAAACTTTCTTCTGGAAAGTCGTGCACAGATGTCCGTAGACACAGAATATTAAATGATCATAACAGATTCGCAGTCGGTTTATATAACCGCAGATACGGTTTTGTTTGCCAAACGGAAGTCGTCATGCGTGTAAATAAAACAATCCGTGACTAATCCACCCCGACTTGTGTAATTTGAGGTTATTTTAAATAACTTTTGACATTATTTGGTACAGTAATCGACATGAAACGGTTTCTTCGGACGATCTCCGCAGTACGCAATAAACAGGAGGTAATCGCTCTAAACTACTAGTTTGTTTTACAAGAAACATTGCCGCGGAAAACGGTTCCACGAACTCTATTAAGAACCGGTATCGGCTTTTTAAAGAATGTACAATCGAAGAATTTTTTTCTATGAGATGACAAATTGGAGTCGTACTATGAACGAAGTGTATTTTAATTGAAATTATCGTACAAACTTTCTCTCATGCTCTTGTACAGAAATATTTTTTACGTTTTACAAAGAGAACTAAACTCTCCAAATTAGGCTTAGGATTATTATATATAATAAAGTTATAATATGGTATATAATATCGTCATGGCGAGGCAGTAATGGTCTACTGTAAAGCCATTTAAAAATAATAAAAAAATAAAATTTTATTCAAGTCCATGAAAATTCTGCCTTCCAGATATTTATTTATACAAGGTATTTGAGAACGTTCTACCATTAGTTTTAAATAATAATTCTAGGCTAAAGTAAATAATTCACAATATCATGATTAAAATTCCAAAAGTCACTAGTATTTCATAAACAGGCATTTTGAATTTTTCAATAACTATCTCAAAATCGGATTGGTATTAAAGGTTGCATATAATTATTGTGCATATCGTTTTGTATCATAAAGCGAAACATAAAAAAAGAATTAATATTTCTCAACCTCCAAATTCAAAATGACTTCTGTTTAAATGTTTAATAACTCGAAAGTAATTAACTTTGCAAAAATTTTATAAGAACAAAATAGTTGTATTTTTTTATTAGCATCAATGTTTTTATACTAACATGTTAATAAGTTTCTTGGATATGCCACACAACGATATTTGGTTGAACTACTCGAAATCGATTTTGAAAAAATCAAAATGACTGTAACTTAAAAATTGTAAATACTCCCAAATATCGTTGTGTGGCATATCGTATGAAAGCTTATTTAATTCTGAATCCATAAAGAATAATAATTAATATTAAAACAAAAATATTAGTACAGCAAAATCGGGCAAAATCAGAAAACACGGTTTCGTTGTTTTTTGGCGGCCATTTTTATCGGTTGAAAATATGGATGTGCAAATTTCACCGTTGGTTTTTTCTTGAAATTCTACATCGAAATGATGTATCACATGACCACCTTCCTATTTAAAAAAACAAAATTACATTCAAAATTGCGGATCCAAGATGGCGGAAATGTTTTTTTTCTATATTGTAATAAAATAGTATTTTTACATAGAGTAGGTTCCTCAATCACATCTACCTTCAAATTTTCCTTATATACGAAATATTAAACCGTACCCAGACTTAATTGACACCCTGTATATAAACCCTTAGTTAAGTTATTAATGTCCAATAGTCATTACCGTAGTGAAGCACTGGTTAATTTATTGTGTTTATCTAGTAATTTTCTAATCCTACGATAACTTCGCCGCCTACACGTAAAGTTGTGAACGAAACATTCAACAATATATTTTTAGTAATTAATATAAATATTATCCAAAACACACTCGAGCACAATAAAAGAAGCACATAATTTAGTTTTATAATTTGTTAAATCTCTTGGACAATTTAATTTACAAAATAACTCAGAATATAGATATTTCTTTAACTATTTAATTAGTCAGACAAGTTAGTATATTGAGGCTTTTCCTAGCTTTAATTTCAACTAATCCATTTGTAGTATTGAATTCAGGTAAATTAGGTTGTTTGTTAAAGCAGATTAGATTTTAATGGAAATCATTTAGATTAATTGTTTGACAATGTTGACATTTTGAAAATGTTGGACACGGTCAACTGGGTATACTATATTAAAATGTTTTCGTTGTCATAGCTACTAAATGTAACAAGTTTGTACCTAACCTGCCGTAAGAGACTTTTATTTAACAAAACTGATGTGCCTTTATTACTCCAACAAATAATTCCAGTAATTGTTTAGATCTCTACTTATTGTTTACAAGATGTATATACTGTGGACATGGAGAGGGCAGTGTATTTGTCAAGAGCCTGTGCCATTAGTTACTATAGCAAACGTCTTTCCCTTCAGTACTGACGTTAACGCGTTGCAGAAGAAGCTGAAAACACTTGTAGAACATTATGTTGTCACATTAAAGCTGCATTGATGTATGATGTGATTATTTTAAAAGCTTTCTTGTAAGTCACTTTTCGGATTTTCCAAACCTATATCTTGGTTGAGTAGTTTTTATGCCAGTAAATGCACAGTTTTAAGAGTGAAAAGTACCGAGATGGACTAAAACTTGTTTATGTCCTATACGGCACACTCCTTCTACGTTATTATACTATTATAATAATTTTACGCTTTAAAGATAGACGTAGATATGCATGGTCGTATGTATGTAACAATTTAACTCAAACATTGCATATACTGTTTCAATGAAACTTTACTCATTTGTTAAACGTTGCGATGTGGTTTATGTTTCACAGTATTTAAAAAAACAAGTTTCAAGAGTTATTACGAAATCGAGAAAATCTATCGTTTGGGAACACTGCATCACATACGCTGTATACGCAAATACAGAAAAATAACTGTTAAAATAATATGCTGTTAAAATAGTGGCACTAAGAAGGTATACAAAAATTTCTATTTTTGGCCATAAATAGTCTAATAATATATCCACCTTTTGATTAAACCACCTGTTAGCTTAACATTTATAAAAATATACAACTATTTTGTGTTTATAAAGTAATTACACACAAACAAAAATGTATACTTAACCATACAGTGCGCTATGACGTACGAGTACAAAGTCCATCAACGCAATTTTATAATAATTATGTTATGTCATACGTTATGGATCTATTCCTGTTGTTATTTACTTAAATACTTTAGTACAATTTGCAAAAAGCATCGTAGACAGTCTTTCAACTAACATGTTTCGGGGTAATCAAAATCTTCTTACCAACCTTAGTTTCCTTCTTGATCGCCAAAAACGAAATATTGCAGAAAGAACAACTTTGAAGGCGATATCTAATAATTCAATTTATGTATCAGAAAGTTAAATTTCCCTCTTTTTTAAATAAAAAAGACTTAATCAGAAAGTTTTTGATTTAATAGAAAACCACTGATTCGCTTTTTTGGTTCGGCACCACATGACTTTGGCCTTCCAGGAACCTTAATTAAGCCCTGGAAATCTACACCGAACTAATATTAAACTATTTACATTTATAGTAAACCTACTACTAAATCAAATTGTTGAGTCTGTATATTAGTTTTGTAAAGTTTAAGTTGATGGTTTAGGTATAAATATGTACCGGGTATCCGGAAAGTCTAGAAACGGCTTAATTACAACTAAACAGGTTACATAGGGTAACCAGATTAAATGTAATTGATTACTGTACCAAATAAACTATTCTGGGATGTATCAGAACGTTTTGTAAGCCATCTTGGATCCACCATATTGCATTCAACTTTGTTTTTAATAGCTACATACCAATATGGCACTGGCACATCATTTCGATGTGAAATTTAACAAGAAAAGCAATGGTGAAACCCGTTTAACGATATCTTCAACCGTCCTTTAAATTTTAATCGTTAAAATAAATCTAAAGTAGGAGGATTCCACTTTGAACATCTGTTGTAATTCAAGTAAGGGATTCATTATTTTAAAAGTATTAATAAAAACTGTTTTATTACATTTGTTGTTTGCGTTTAGATTTGTAAAAAAAATTTATAATAAAAAAAATTAAATTCTTGTTTTGTGTAATTTTGTAATTGTTATTAATTAATACAAAACACATGTTATTAAGTAATACATGTTATTACAATTTCGTTGTCAAAATTTGCAATGAGAATTATCGACTAATTGACTAAGATGAGATATATTAAATGGTTTGCAGTATCGTTTTTAGCATAAGAATTACAATGTTAAACAATATTTAATTTATGTTTTGCAATCGCTAATAATAAATGTAGACAGAGGTTGGTGATAGGAGTTTTTTCCTTGATCTAGAAAATTTAATGATTTAGCTGTGATTAAGCTGTTTCCAGACTTTCCGGACACCCGGTATCTGCAATAACACAATTTGCTTAATTTTTACATTTTCTCTATTCGATTGTTTGAAATGAATAAACCAAAGTTAAATTTCTGAAATTTTAGTAAATGAAAATATTACATACCGTATAGGATTTCCATTCTGTTTGTTTTCTCTAAATCCATTAGGAAGAAGTTGAGAAAATTTACTAAATATATTATTCAGACTTGAGTAGCTGTACGGACAGATACAATAGCATGGTATAGGTGATTTGTATAATGATGGCACTTACAGTGAGAGCAAAATGTCTTGTGGTAAGGGGATTTAGTCGGTTTTCATAAATCCGTTCCACACACTGAAAAGTGAATAGAAGAAAGTCTGCACGCTCTTCACATAACGCTCTTTTATATAGTGTGTGAGATTCCTTTGAACTGAGAGATGCTCAGAAGAGGGGAAAATAATGCATAAAGATTAGTGCAGAATCTACTGCGCATCCAACAACCGCGAACTACACGGGATCTTATGAACTTGATAACACAATTATGACAAATTGACAAATATTAAATACATACTCACTGAATACTGCGCGTGGTGTAGTAAAACAAGTAAAAATAGACCAGAAACAATCAAAATCTTACTTCTTAATTCCCTAAGGAGTTCTTTTTGAGCTCAGCCACGATTTATTTCTTGGCCTATTTTGACGATTGATATGTGAAACTAACGTTATTTTTTCCTAGATGTTCCAAAAGTATTTTGTTCATCACTCTGGCCCTGCCCCCTTAGGCATCTAACTTCCCATTTATACCTTAAGGAAGAAATATTTTATTGAGCGTATGTCACATGTGTTTTTATCTTAAGTAATCTCACTTAAATAAACAGCTTTCTTAAGTAATTAATTTCATTTAAATAAACAGCTGTCTTAAATAATTAATTTCAATTAAATAAACAGCTTTCTTAAGAAACTAAATATTTCTATTTATAACCTATCATTGTGTTGTTTATATTTTAATTTTGTAAATGTTTGTTTCTAATGAGAGTTGTTTTTAATTCAATCATGTTTCTTAATTTAATCTAAGTATATATTCATATAAACTAAAATCAAGCATTGGCGAAGCTTTGCCGGGAACACTAGTTACTTGTACATTCGTAATACATAACTATTTCAAACATCAATTTAATTTAATATCATCTCCAATAGAGCAAACATCACCCACTATTTCTGCAAACACTAAAACAAACTATCGTATTCATGAATTCAGTTCTACAAATTATTATTTTACAAATTTACGATAATTATAGTTAACAAAATTTAAACTACAATTTTAAACACTTTTCTGATCACTCGGAAATCAAATAAAAATGTGTCTATAAATACCTGAATACTATTTTTTATTTAAATCTTCAAGGATTCTTAAAAAATATGGATTAATAATAATTAATATACTGTACCAAAATACAAATGTATTACTGTTGTAGACAAGCTGTTTTATTGCAGATCTTGCCATTGCTTACATAAGTCCACTATTTCGGCAATTGTATCGATTCAGCACAAAATTCTCAAAAAAAAACATTATGAAACATACCCCATTTTACCCGGACAACAATACATAACACATTAGTGAAAATACCATCAAAATCGGGTGAATAGGTTTTGAGTTAAATGGAAATTCACAAACATACAACCTCTATACAGCCTCTATACTATATGTAAAGAAATTACTTGAATTATTTATGGAAAAATTAACATATACATTCATATTTTTGTAAAACTTATACATGTTATATAAGAAATAATATCAACCAACATAAAAGTCTAGCCAAAGCTTCCCTTCCATTTATTTCCTTGACGTGTTAATGCGGCAGCTCTACTTTATTTGCTCAGACAAGCCAACATAAGCAGACCGTTGCAAGTAAAACATAGTAAAGCGTACCATTTAGAGTAAGATTCATTAAATCAGTCTCCTTTATAAATAAAACTGTATTTTTTGACTTGACGTATCCTGATGCAATAAACAGTTCGATTTTGTTTGTTTCCATTATTAAACCTGTTTGAAGAAATCTTTAAATCATTAAATACATGGTTTCTACTTAACTTCGGTAATTCTGTCCTCTGACTCACAGATTCTCAACTCAACTGACCAACGTACGGCATATTTTGAAATTGTAAACTAAATTTGCACTAAATTATAGAAACATAAATTCTATTGCAAACATGTCTGCCTCCTTCTGTACACCCGTACTTCTTACGTCACCATTCACAGAAGACAAAGAAAGCTGGTGAATTTTAATATATTTACCCCAGAACAAATACATATAATTTAAGATAAGCATTGTTTACTAAGTACTAGGTGTAAGATAATTATTTTTCTTAAGTTTTTAGAGCTGATAATATGTAAATTAATATGAATAATTTCGTCAGAATATAGTGCTAAATATTGAGAGGAAGCAGTACATGTTCATTTTTCAGTGTTTGAATTCCCATTTGAATCCATTTAGTTGAACTTCACAATTTTCTTATAATCAGCCTCCTTACTCAATCCTAAAATTCAAGTTTTAGATTTTAGGGGAACAAACTAGGGTCACTTGAATATAAAATAAAGAGTATAAAAAACAACATTTTATTACAAAATCTCAAATTTTAGAATCACCCATTAGGTAACGTAAATGTGGGCTTAAAAAAATTATCGTGGGTTGGACTTTTTAATACTTTTTGGCAAAAGTTATTTTCTAAGTGCCTTTTAAAAGCAGACACTTTTCAATGGTAGGCTAAGTTTTTAGTTTTTTAAAATTTATTTTAACATAATGTAGGAAATGTGATTATGAAAAATCTGCTTCAACACCTTGTGTTACTGCTAGCTGGAGCAAAGAAAGACTCAGTGCTTGTATTACGGGGATATTCAATGATATGTAACTATTTCCCTTGTCTTTTACCAGTTCCCTGATTTCCCTGACCTCCCCTGACCGTTGTAACCCTGAAATATATCTTAAGGAAGCAACGAATAAATACATAGCCCAAAAAGTTTATTCGTAAATTTTAAGATATCAACATAGATTCAAGGTCTATTAAAAATAATATAAAATGTTAATTAAACAACTAAATACGTTCTTTTTGCTGAGATAACATGGATGGTTATGTTACACACTTGTACAAACATGACAAAACTATACATAAGTGTCATATGATATTTTACGTTGCATATAATAAAGTCAAAGAATGGTTTGCACATAACACGATTTTTGTATTTGTTAATTTCAGTCGCTTGTCATCTTGTGGCACTAAATCAAACACTGCCAAGAGTGCCAAGTAAATATTTTATAACCAATATTGAAGCTGTGCTTAACTAGGGTAATAACAAACTGTGAGTAATGAAGTGACCTATTCATTCTTACAAACATATGGTTTTATTTAAAATATATTTAACAGTATACAACGAAATAAATGCAGGCTTAGGCTAGTACCAACTATTTTTTAATATAGGCAATATTAAAAGTAACTAATTGCAACTAATTGTTATAAGTGAAGGGTTGGCCTACGTTTAGAAACAGATATTATTTATTAAATGTTAGTGAATATGTATAGTTTTTCAAGAATGCTTGACTACAAAATAAACATTGAAAAAGCAACTCCGAGTTTCCAGAAGAAATATGAGTAAATAACAGTTTTATTATTTAAATATACTGTGTTCTCATTAATTTGCTGACTTTATGTAGTTATTTTGTTAGCACTAAATGGAACTTTTTTAAACATAATTTAACAAAATTGCCGTATTTAAGTTCTTGTTGGTTTTTCTTACATCAGGGCAAAGGAAATTCAGTTTTATAATTAAATACATATACGAACCATTTTTTTTTACATAAATACTCTAGTAAAATATTGCTACACCCCAAAGTTCTGTCGGAAAACTAACTAGTTCTGACCGAGATTTAAAAATTGAATTTCTGATCAAAAAGATACCACTATCTATTCGGAAATGTTAACCTTATTATACAAATAGTAAAATTATTGACCGAGCGTAAGCGAGGTCTCCGTTTTAACTCGACCGTTCGGCATTTCGTCTGTGTGCCTGTGTGTCTGTCTCATGATTACGGCCAAACGCCTTGACCGATTTGGAAGATTTTTTTGCATGAATTTTCCTTATTCTTAGGCCGAGCCATGTATATATACGGGTTCTTTCCATTTTTCATTTTTAACCCCTTAAATTAAATAAAAATGGCGGCCGGACCGTTTCTCTCAGTGTAAGCTTTTTTCCAAAGCCAGTTTGTGGCTTAACCGTAAGTCGAATTTAAAAACTAATAATATTTTGCTAGTAGCAAATTTGATTTTAAAGAAAATTGTATTCATGATTTTTTTCGTTATCTCTAACGGTAAGCTCACAAAACGGCCGCAAAATTCAAATTTGTTAAAAACGTCCAAGTTTTCGTATTTTAACCATGTTTTTATACGTTTATTCTAAACCAATTCAAAAGTGTTCCATAGCTTTTTTGGAGATAAAGATTCAAAGAATTCATATATGCCAGTAAAAGAATGGTTGAAGTAAAATTAACAAAGTTATTAGCTCAAGAATCAAGCATGTTCAGTAACGAAAGGAAAATGTTTAACTTTAGGCCTACATAAAAAGTAGTAAAAATTATTGTAATTTTTTCATAAATGTAAAAAAGTTTCGTAATTTAGTTCTAAATAGAATTGTATAAAATATTTATCAATTTCAAATTTCTTATTTTGAAAACACCAGTTTTTATGTTCCTACTACAAGACTGCCTACAAAACTAGGCCTGTTTTGAATAGTAATTTAGGAATATATCATTTGCCCAAAAATGACATATTATTTATTATAAGAAAGTGTAGAGGATAAATCAAAGAATTGAACTGTATACCTGTAAATTATCATTGTAAATTTCATAAAAGTATTTGACTTAGCTTTACTTGAATTATTACAAAATGAGATGAAACAAATGAAACCTCGCGGCGATAAAGGACATACAAAAAATGACCGTAGTACACCGTGGGAAGTGTTGGTACATGGATTGAGATCACTATCACGACGTTTTAACATCGTTTGTTTTCATTATTTCTAATATTGGAATATGATTGGAACTTAAGTTAACTTATGATACATTGTTAAGTTTGAGTTATTTAAGTATGTAAATATTGAATTGTATGCTGTCCATCTATTACGCGATATTTTTAGCTATCATACGCATTATTAACCTAAATAAAACACAATGCCTCTAAAAGAAAATCTTTAGCAGTTAAAGCTCAAGAAAAGAAATAAAAACGATAACTAGAAATCGCGGGAATTGTAAATAATGTTTCACTGGCTAAACCTTGTGCTTACTTCCTTACTGGCACACTATTTTTAACCTAAGCTCAAAACCACATTTGTTATTTCAACGAGCGAGGTCTACTGTTCACGGAACTACTAGTAGTTATAAATGAGATCTAATTCATCAGCACTATCTAGGAGTGATTAAAAAGCTTGGTTTTAAACTCACATAAAACTGTATGAAATGTGCCAGTAAGATGTAAAGTACGCTGATACATTGCCGATACCGCCCATTTAAAGTCCTAATTCAATTCGTCCTGAATAGAGTAAAGCAGTCAACATTGAACAGCTCTCATGGACTCAATATTTTTAGAGGCTTCTATTTTTGGTATTGGAATGTTCTTTATAAATAAATACTTCAAAGGTACTCAATCAGAGCTACTAGATGGAACAATAATATAAAATTGTAAAATATTGGAAGTTCTTCCAATCACGTCTCAAAATGTCTAACGTTTTCTCCCATAGTAAATTGGTCTTCTTTTTATCAGCGATATATGAATTTTCGTGACAATATTTTCAACCATAATTATAAAACGCAGCTTATATAACAATAGAATAGGAACTAAATAAACATAACAAACTAAAATCACTAATCACTAATCTTGTAAATAAATAAAACACATACAGTAAGCACGTAAGAAACAATAAACTCAAAACACTGATACAATGTCACTAAAAATCATGGTTTATGAGAGTGTCCATTTCATGCCGTACGCCAGTGTATTCACGGACCGTCAGTTCAAGTTGCTGTAGACGGAACCGAGCGCAAAAACCCAAGCTCTTCATATTATAAATGTTTTGATTGTACAACATGTTGCGGTACGATTGAAATAAGTGGGTGTGCAATATGCCTTACACTTCGGAATCCTAAACAAACTACAGTTGAGCGTTTATTTCAATACTTAGTGAACGTCTGAGCTAATAACCTATCAACTTACAGAAAAATAAATGGCAATTAAAACTGAAATTAAGTTTAATAAAAAAAACTCCAAGGGGTAGTCGAAACATGATTTATGGTTTTTACTTTTTAAATTTAATGTTAGCCTTAGGTTTTTCTATACACTTAAATTCTATATTTGAGTTTATTAAAGCACATTCCTGAGAACTGTCAATAAAATGTGTTAAAAATAATTTTTTTTCCCGATGGAGGGGGAATGCATTAGGCACCATAAAGGAATACGTATTCCTTGGTGTGTGGGACTCCCGGTTCATCCGGTTTACCCACTAAACCCTAACCTCCATTAAGCTGGTACCCCGTATTTTGCCACTTGGCTTGGTCTTCTTTTTTTCTTTCCCTTCTTATTATAAAATTACATCTCCTTTATTTTTTCTTTCACGACTCTCTCTATAAAAGCAGACACTGCTCTCCAGTAGGTCTATTTCTCCAACATTTTACTGACTATGTTGTCAGGGTTAGTGTCACCCACCTTAGATATTAGAAACCGTCTCTCCGTGTTCCATCTTTTGCAAACAAAGAAGGTACACATGGACAAACATACATCAATAAGAGATCTATTACATTATAAAATCTACAAACTAAAAACGTTTTTAAGTGCCAAGTATTAATTATAGAAATATTTTTGGCTCATGAAATCGCCGTAAAGTCCAACTAAGTGGAATGTTTAGGCTATAGGCTACTTTAAATATTATTTTTCTTTTTTTAATAATGTTTTGTAATAAATAATTAAAATTATCTTTAGAAAATTCCTAAACGATATAATTTAAACTATTATTACTGTTCCAGGTGGATTCTTTAAGATGAAGACTTTGTTGGTGATATTCATAGGCGTGATAACAGCCTCGTCTGCTCTCCAACCCTCTTCCATCTACAGTGACGCAAGATTCCTTCGTGAAAGACGGTCAATCGGTGGTCTCCCCTCAATCGGTTTCCCATCCATCGGTTTAAATTCTATCCCTATCATCGGATCATGGTTTGGCGGAGGTCAAGAAAAAGAAGAACTTCCAGTTATACCAAACTTGTCCGGATACCCGCTCTGGAGGATCCACAAGTATAACGGTATCGCGTTAAGGCCAGTCCCGCCAAATCAATTTCAACAAGTTCTTAGACAGTTTCCTTCAGAAGGTGGTCACGATTTATCACCCCCAGCACCTTCTGTGGTTAATTTCGGAGCATCGTCCTATTCATCACAAGAACCGGCACAATCGTACGGACCTCCAGCTCAAACATATGGTCCTCCACAGGAAACCTACGGTCCACCTGCGGAAACCTATGGTCCACCTGCTGAAACCTACGGACCTCCTGCGCAAACATACGGACCTCCAGCGCAAACCTATGGACCTCCAGCGCAAACCTACGGACCTCCAGCGCAAACCTACGGTCCACCTGCGGAAACCTACGGTCCACCTGCGGAAACCTATGGTCCACCTGCTGAAACCTACGGACCTCCAGCGCAAACCTACGGACCTCCAGCACAAACCTACGGGCCACCCCCGCAACCAGCAAACACTTACGGCCCACCTCCAGAAACGTACGGCCCTTACCCCCGTCAACCATCTTCTACTTACGGCCTCACAACTCCCGAATTTGCTAACTCAGCCGATTTCACCGCAGAAATTAAAGACTTAGGAGGTCCTGGTAGTGAAGGAGACACTGCCGCCGCGTTGAATGCTTTATCCAGTTTTGGAGCTTTAGTGCCATCACATGGAAAAGGAAATGTTTTATCCAGCTTCCAAGAACTCGCAAGTGCTATCGCTCCTGGGACGATGAAAAAGTTGTCGGACATCATCAGCACACCAGAAGGAAGGGAACGAGTCGCTGCAATATTAGGGTTAGCTACCAATGCTAATAAACTAAAATCAAGTACTATAAAATCAGTTCGTAATTACTTAGGAAATTTTATGGGAGGATCTGAAAATTATGCGGAAAGTGGTACATATACAAATATCCCTAAAGAATACCCACAAAGTCCAGGATTCTTCAACCGATTACCTTTCATTTCTAGTGGAAGTTCTTCCGTTTTCCCTCTGCCAGAACTTCCAGAGTTACCACCGGTTCCACAGATTCCAGGCATTCCAGAGATTCCCGACGCTCCATTGTTACCGCACATCAACCTCCCCCATCTTCCCAAAGGACCGGTCGTTAGCGGAACACCGTACGTTAGCGTGAAAGCACCAAACTTTGGACAATCCTTCTCAAACTTTGAATCAACAAACTCGATAGAATCATCCCCTCATGCAACCGCCGAGTTTCAGCCTATATCAGGGCCTTATGCCCCAGAAGCACCTTACGCCCCAGAAGCACCTTATGCCCCAGAAGCACCTTATCCGCCAGAAGCGCCTTACCCAGCACCAGCCGAGAATTACGGACCTCCGGTAAATTCGTACGGAGCACCTATAGATACGTCTTCTCAAACATTCAACAGTCATCAAACATACGAAGTTCCTAATCAAGAGTTCCGTCAAGTATCCAGTGTATTCGTCCCGCCTTCTAGTAACTACGGTGTTCCTGACTCTTTCGCTTCGGCGTCGGAAAACGAACCTGTATTCCAGCGTGCACCCGGTACTGAAGTTCACCCCGAAGACTCAGGTTATGCTAAAGTGTCCATACAACGACTGGACAGTCAGAAGACAGAATACGGCCAAGAGGTTAATCTAAGGGAATACTTGGACAAAGACCATCCTGCTGCTTTAACTTCTACTCCGATTCGGTCGTCTCCAAGAAATTTATCGAAGAACAAAAATGAAGGTAGATTTACATTGTTGAAAATATTTGTTTAGGAATTCAAATACATTAAAGAACACATATTTTAGTTAATAATTTCAAACAGTGTATTTAGAAAATATTAGACAACTTAAAATGCTAACAATAACTTAGAGTTAGAGAGAGAATGAAGAGTAACTAACATTTCCATTTTGTGTTGCTTTTAATAACTAAATTAATTTGATTTATTATTCAAATTACATTTTTATTTGGATTGCTTTAAAACGTATCATGCATTTATTTATTTGTTGCGTGCAAACCACTTAGTATGAAATTAAAGACTTGTTTGCCTTATTTTGCGGTTTAAAATATTTGATGCCATCAGCCATTTTTCCAATATGATGGCCAAATTAATTTTTTTTATGGAAACCCCCAATTAACGGGGGTTTTCAATTCAAGACTAAAATTGAAAACATTTTTACAATACACACATTAGTTGCAATTTATTGTTTTTTAAATTAAGTCAGGAAGTTAAAATGTTAAAGAGGAAAAAGAATTATAGTGTTTTATTAAGAAACAATTGTTAAATTATTTACATTTAGCTTATAAATAAATTATTGTTAAATTGTATCAACTGTTACAAATTTTAAAATATTTAAATATTGATGTAAAAGTAACTGAAAATCAGTTAAAAAATTGCTTATTAAGAAATACTAGATGTGTACCGAGCTTAGCTATAAAACTCATGACAAAGGTTTGGAGGCGTTAACTTTTTTGTATCATTTACACTTAAACTAATAAAATGACACATTTTATATTTTTGAAGAGTATGAAAAGGTTTAAGGCTTCAGATTAATATACGATATAATATATATATGTGTGTGTGTGTGTGTTATGAGGTACGTTGAAAGGTTCTCTCAAACTAAAGGCGAGTTTTCCAGACAAAAATACTCCCATATAAATAATGTGAGGAATTTAGAACTTTATATTTTGTATCATTCAACAAACGTAAATTTAAATATAAATAATAAAATTTATATGTTTGAGCTTCAATTTTTGCATTTGTCATGAGCCCATTTACTGGTTCTCAGAAACAAGGGATGATTTTTTCATAAATGTTCTCCCATTTATATAACATGGGGTATTTTTTTAAAGTCAGTCATTTTTAAAATAAAGTACTACTTTGGATTTTTATATTTTTCTGTAAATCTGCAGTGCAGAACGTTCGAATTGGCACTTCATTTGTACAAATTGGTTAAACAATAACGACATAATGAGACGTAACAGAAATTCCTTGTGTATTTTATTTACGCGCAGGAATTTGTAGACAGAAATGTGTAGTAATTTATTTAAATATTACAACATTAAACGGATTTTTGAAAATTAATGATTGAATGAGCCTCTTGTATTTCAACTAATTTGTATACTTTACAGAAATTATTCATTTCTCTTGTAGTCCTACTATTCACATTTCCCACACGATGTCTAACGAAATGTTAAACTGGCTTTAAAATTAAAAATACCCAAAATAACTACCCTAAATACATTAAATTCTCATAATTTTTTAACAGCCTACAACTCCAACTATAAAGTAGGTTTATAACAAAGACTTATTTTTTTATGTAGAATCAAAATCAAAACGAGGGTTTCCAAATAAAATATTTACAGTTGTGTGTGTCAAAAAAATTATCTTGATTGAATATAATATGTTTCAATGAAAATTACAAAACCTGTGAAATTATTCAATACAAAATACTAATGTAATTTTAAACTTTTTCAGCAACTTCCGGAGAGAAAAAACAGACAGAGTCCTGATCACTTCAAACAGCTCTGCGTAGACGATGTACATAGTTAATACCAAGAAATACTTTTTGTTAACCTACAACCATATAGGCTATATATATTTTGTAGGGTTTTTAAATTATTGTTAAAATATTATAGATAATTTATTACTAGAAAATATTATAATTTATGTAAGGGATATTCCCGTATTTATTTTAATACCTACAGAGTAGGTGATATTTAATAGTATTGTATGCTTCTCCACGTTTGTATATAAATGTATGTATATATAGAAATGTTTTACATGAATAAATTATGTAAATGTTGTTACCGACGGTTTGTGTATTATTTAAAACCACCTATTTGAATGTATTTATATAATATGCTAAATACAGCGTAAAGATAAAACAAAACTGTAAAACATCTTGGCTGTGAAAAGATGCAGGGCTCTATAACAAGGGTTAAATCGTTTCTTTGATCTCGGCACTGTGCCGCCAGTTTCACTCTGACGTCACTGTGCTGATAACTGCAATTCTAGAGCAGTGGACTCCTTGTGCGCGTAGTCGTTTACTCGCTGTTGTAACTCGACGGAAAAGCTTCAGTCAAATAAAACGTACATATTCTTAATCTACATAAAGTACAGATTCTAACAGTATAAAAAACTTTTATGTTAACAGGTATTTCGAGTTTTAATAATATAACATATATGAGAATTATCACAGACTGACGTGGAAAAGTTACTAAGCGAGGAAATTTTTTATTTTTGGGTTATAAACAAACTTCCAGGGGGAAAGTTGTAGCCAATGAATTGATCTAAACTTTTCAATTCACCGATTTGTGATAAAATGATTACATCATTATGAAATCGTTTTAAAATTAGTACACCGGGAGTGGTGATGCGTCACCGCCTCGCGCTCATTGTTTCAAAAACCATCTAAAAATATATTTTTGGTGCTACACTTCAGAGGTATAATAATTTCAAACGGATGTAATATTTTTATATTAAGAGCATTTTAGTGATTTTTTAGTTTTTCAAATAGCCCTCCCACGTCTACCCCTTAGTCCGATTTAGCACCAGTCTGGAAGTATGTTTATTTTAAACAGTTTCAGTCACTTGACTTATTGTCAAATACTACTTACGCATGTCGGAGTTTTTACTCAGAGTTTTGTTTCTCTACTGAAGTATTCAAACATTATTTTAAAACTCATAACAAATAACGTTTATTTTGGTAATATATCAAATAACGGATGAATTTTTTTTACCAAAATAACGTTTTTATAATTAGAAGGTCTAAACTTTGATACACAAAATAAAAAATTGTTTGAAATCTTCAACCAATTTTTGAAATTTTTCAATAGATCTTCACCTTAAATTATATTTTTTCGATTGATCAAAATACGTTTCATTTTTACAAATTAAAATTTTCCAGTAAAACGTGTGAAGAGTTATAAATATTTAACTCTGAACGACCCACCCTCAACAGCTAGTTTTATATAAAATTCCAAAGTATCTATTACGATCGCCTCCGTTAATAGGGAGTAATACAATAGATATTTCTGTAATGTTCCGTTTAAATATAGGCAACTTGCTTTGTCGACTTTGACAATCTCCAGATATAAACTGCATGCATCATAGACAGCGAAGGAAAACTAGGTCACAAACAATGTCATGTATTTTTACTTCGTCGTCATGTTCTTTAAATTTTGCATCTCTACTATATTTGACATCTTCACTTATATTCGCCATCCACTGACCAATGGGATTGATTCCATCGTAAGCGGTGTAACTATTATCAGAAGAATCAACGGTAGAAGCTTTGGAAGTGGTATTCAGACATGAATGTTTAATAATGGAACAAGTTAATCCGATTTTTCTACATCCACAATTTAAATGTCAACCTTTTTGTACATTGCAAAAAAATGCTTTAAATATAATGTCTAAGAGTAATTGTAATCCATAGCTACAATTGAATAGACTCCGAAGTAACTGACGCCCATTGACCACATGATGATCATTATTTTACGTAAAATACTCTATTCTTGATGCAAAGCCAACACTTTTAGATTTATTTAATCGATATTTTAAACACCTATACATAAAATCATATCAATCGTGCGGAAGGAAACGCACGTCTTCCGTAAAATTCACAACACTTTTAACATGCACGAAACCTGTCTTGGTCTGGAATTTTTAATCTTTCATTTTGATAATTAATTTTTGGGTAAAATGTTATTTCAAATTTTCGATATTTAAACGTCAATGTAAAACTATGCATTTTGTTCAAAATGGATAAACATGCATTCTAATTTTTTCAGAAGCTATATTTATGCCTAAAGTAATTAGACTATGAGTAAAATATAGTGTATTATAAGACTTAATTAGTAATTCATTCTTAGAGACACCGCAACTTATAAATTAACGTGATAAGTTATTCCATAATTTCAAATAAACCTCGGAAAACGTATCATTTACATTTAATTTTGATCTTTTACATTTGACACAGTTTAGTTATTTACATATTCAATGTAATAATACAATCCTCTTTGCAGAAAAAATAAGGGTTTAAATAGTAAATTGTTTGTTCGCTCGATTTAAAAGTTTCGTCAATTTAAATGGTGCTCTCTTTTTTTAATGGATTATGACGAAATTGTATGGTGGTATAGTATATTTCATCTCTAGTATCTAAAGTGAATGTTTTTTGTACGATACCGTGGTTTTGACGAACACATAAAACATCGATGAAGCGCCAAAAAGCACTTTAGGTACAAGTTATGAAAGATACTTTTTATCATACTGCACTAGAATCACACGAACACTTAATCAATTAAATTACATTACACATTTTTTCTGCAGATTTAAACGCTATTTAACCTATGCGCAACAGTGCTGCTCTCAGTTGGAAAACAGCTGAACCTTTTGAAGTTACAGCTGTTGTAATTTTAAAGTACCGCAATGCGTTGTTTACTCCTAGTATAATAAAATACTTTTAGGTCCCAGTACTATAAAGAAGTCATACATTTTTTGAATTAGCAAAATAAAGAGTAACTTTACGGACGTAACGCGTGCGTTAAACACATCAGTTTATAATACAGTATGATAAAAAAGAATTATTTGATCGTTGTATTACAGCCTCCCCCCACCACTCCTTCACTTTGTTACGAAAACATACTTACAACTCTACGATCAGTACTCAAAGATAGCTAGTTACAGTGAACTACTGTCAAGTAGGCGAGTGCTACTGTTACAACCCGTTTACTTAATACTATATTAGATACGTGCTTGCGACACCAAACAACTACATCATCACTTGAGGTCGTTTTCACACCGATAGTTTCAATCTGACGATATCAAAATATTTATCTACTCTGACGCACCACCAACATATTGGACTATCACCCCACGACGTTCAAAATTAAATCATAAAATTGTCACCGTTGGGCTGTAGTCTACTGGTGGCACTACGGTAAGATTGAAAATTTTATTTTAAAAACCCCCTCAAATATTTCACTAGCAACACTTCTTCTGTTTACTGTTTTAAAAAGCAA
>JAGFPH010000501.1:75089-90257 GCA_018207615.1 Philaenus spumarius
TTTAATTATAAGCGATAATTTTTATTATTTAAAATTTCTACTTCTAGATTATTTGAAGTAATGCTTGTTCGAAATTTTATGTAGGTTGTGAAAATAGTATTAAACTTAACAAAATAAAATTATTGTCCGTTAATAAAAATGCCTCATCTGTTATACTATATTACATTGACCAAACAAAAGGTTCGTAAGATTTCTTACGACCTAACTCAAAATCTACATATTAGATGTTAATAAAATTTCATAAGAAATTCTTTTTGCTAAACATGGGCTGTGTATCACCATGATTTGTTTAAATGAGCCTTAACAGTGGTTGAAAAAGTAAAAGGTTTTGTAAAAATGCCATCGTTTTGACCTTTTTGTGCCTTTACGATAGCTAAATATTTAAAGAGAAATAAAAACAGTAAGCTGAAGATATATGGACAAGAATTTAACTCAAACACTGGACATCAGACTTTAACGAAACATTTACTATTAAGTTAAATAAAAAATTAAAAGATATTTTTTTAAAGCCTCACTTTAAAATCTTAGAAACGACACAAAATCTTCAAATAAATATTTGTTACTTTGAATTATCCTGTTTTTTAAAAGTCTGAAAGCTGTGAAAGCTGTGAAAGCTGTAAATGTACATCTACTTGAGAGACTGGTGGGCATTGGGTGAACCTGAAGACACTTTTGTCACGACTCAGGTACTTGAACCTATAAAGACTCTTTTTACGAATCAGCTCATACTGTTAGCACCTACTTGAACATAAAGACTTTGGTTATAAGTCGGAAAATATTGTTAACACATACATTACTACTTTCTTTACTAGACGATGGGAAAGTTAAAGCGGGAAATGTTTGCGGTATTCGAGATGATCTTCTATTACCAAGACAAGGCCACGTGGCAAGGTACATCCTGGATTCCTTCTTTCAGGAACTGGTCCGTCTACTTTCATTCTTGTCGAATTACGCCGCGGTACAATCAATCTGATAATGGGTTAACTTGTTTTGATAATGGTTTGACGATCTTGTCCTCGTGCCGTACCTAGCCTTATTGTAGTGTATTCCGAGCATCGACCAGCTTCACATATACACAAAGGGAGGATGGCTACAATTTGGTCTAATTGGCTATCCTTGGAAAAGTTTTTTATTTTAAAACAATAATGGGAAGTGAAGGGTCTCTAATCCAGAGACATATCATATCAATAGATAGTTATTTTTACTAGTACCATTAACAAAAAGAAAATCGTATCAGACCCAAGGTGGAATTTTTCTTGCCAGTGTTGGATTAAAAACGAATCATTACAGATCGTATTAAACCTGAAACCTGAAACAATCGTGTGTATGATTGTGCTGAACAATAAGGAACTATTTTATTGTGATAAGATACACAATCTAGGGCAGACAATAAATAATGCTTTAACCTAGGCAGATCATGTAATGGAGTTATTGCTGGCATGCACACTTTGAAAAAATAAATAAATTCTAGTAGTATTTCCGAAATTTAATTGTTTCAGCATGGTAATTAATGGCATGTTAGTAGAACTATCTACAAACTACAAAATTACTATTTAAAAACTGTAAGTATTAAGTAGTCTACGTAAGAACTATATAACTGCCATAGTGTAGAAGAGACCACAACATACAGTTAGCAGAAACCTCAACTTTTTACATCAACACCGTCATAACTTACAGCCTGTTAACACTTATAGTTCTGTTTTAAAGAATACACGAAATCGCTTCCCTTTTGAATTATTTATAGTTATGCATGAAATTCAAATAAACGCCAAAATGGAGTGTTTTACTAGTTTTGATAGACCTAAGGCAGATTCAAGATCTAATTTCCTTTTCAATATTTGTCCCAAACCTCCTCTTTTTAACTTAAATGCAACACATTTTAAGTTAATTAACTCTTTGTGCTCTTGTGGGCGTATAAAGACCATGTGTGTTCTGATCCTCTCATGTTGGTGTTGCATTTGGAGCTTGTCTGCATCAAAAATAGGTACAGTTTTAACCTAATCCTTCATCTTTCATTGCTTGAATTTATTCATTGCCTGTCTGTACAGTTCTCTGCTTGACCATTTAAACATAGGTAACATGGTACTGTGGTTTTGTGTGAAACTCCATTGGCTTTACGGGATTGATCTAATGTGTAATGTAAACTGGCATCCGTTATAGGAAATTAGCAACAATGGAACAACAAAAGCTGTAAACTTCTCTCTTAGTTCCTTAGTGTACCATAAAGTATACGTCAGTTTTATTTGTGTACACGTTTTGTGAATGCGTCCACTACAGTAAAATACTATTGCTTTTCCTAGTTAATAGAGCAGCTGCCATGGATGGCTTATCTCTTTGACGGGTTGGTTCTGTTAAAAACGACTTTTTTTACATGATTTAACTATATCTTCAATGAAATTATCACTGTTTTCCCTTGAACTATAATTCCTTGTTAGAGCTTTCGTTATTGCCATTCCCAGATGGTTGTATGCATGTATTTTAGATAAAGCTAACCTTAAAAAAGTGTTCCGTAATAATAATTATTATTAAGTATTATTAAGTTAAGTATGTAATAATCGTTTATTTGTTTTACTAATAAATTCATTAAAAAGCCACAGTTTAGCCAAACACAGATGACCTAGAAAAGCATATGATAAACAACATAATAATCTATATATATATATATAAGCGAAATACCACTCACTCAATCACTCACTCACTCACTGACTCACGCACCACGATTTCTCAAAAACTACCGAACGGATTGAAATTAAATTTGGTATGTAGCTTCCTCTAGGGCCATAGGTGCTCACTAAGAAAGGGTTTGAAAAACATCGAAATTTTAGGAGGTTTGGGGGGTCAAAATTATTAAAAAACGATTTCTTCAAAACTACCGAATGGATTTGAATGAAATTTGGTAGGTTCCTTCCTCTAGGGCCATAGGTGCTTACTAAGAAAGGGTTTGAAAAAATTGGAAATTTTAGGGGGTTTGAGGGTAAAAATTACTAAATTACGATTTCTTCAAAACTACCGAATGGATTGGAATGAAATTTGGTATGTAGCTTCCTCTAGGGCCATAGGTGCTCATTAAGAAAGGGTATGAAAAATTTCGAAATTTTAGGAGGGTTTTGGGGGGATCAAAGTTACTAAAATCATAATTTCAGATCTTTTATTATAATGACAATAGTGTTTTTATTATTTAAGATCTATATATATAAAAGCCAAATACCACTCACTGACTGAACACTTAAAAAGAATACAATTACGTTAAAAAGACTGAAAATACCAACCACCACGGGCAACGCCGTACGGGTCAGCTAGTATATATAAAAAAGAGAAATACCACTCACTCACTCACTGACTGACTCACTCATCACGATTTCTCAAAAACTACCGAACGGATTGGAATGAAATTTGGTATGTAGCTTCCTCTAGAGCCATAGGTGCTCACTAAGAAAGGGTATGAAAAATTTCGAAATTTTAGGAGGGGTTTGGGGTGATCAAAGTTATTAAAATCATAATTTCAGATCTTTTATTATTATGACAATAGTGCTTTTATTATTTAAGATCTATATATATAAAAGCCAAATACCACTCACTGACTGAACACTTAAAAAGAATACAATTACGTTAAAAAGACTGAAAATACCAACCACCACGGGCAACGCCGTACGGGTCAGCTAGTGAGTAATATATACCAAGATTGAACGTTAGCAAATTATAATGTAAGGAGCCACAATCAAAGACAAGTTCTAAAACGTAAAATCAAGAAATTATTTTTGAAGAGGTCATTTTTTGTATATTTGTCAAAATTATGTTAATCAGTTGCCCGTAACTAAACATAAATTAGTCTAATAGTATTTCTGCTTTTGGCAGGGTACTAAAACCGTGGTTTTTTAATACAAAGAAATGTTGAATACTTAATCGGACGAACCATACCATATAAGTACCATTTATTTATTTTTTTATCCATATTTATTTTTGTACATTTTCTTTTTTTTTAGGTGAATCGTGTTCATATTGTTGTTGTGTTATTGTTGTTGCATATTATTTTATAAGATTATTGTTATAATTTAAGCGTATTTGAATTATCTTTGTATTTACAATTACAAAGTGTATAATTATTGTTGTGTTTAATGTGGTAAATATGAAGTGAATCACAAACGCTGCAGAATGCTGCACACTGACAAGCCAATGATTAATTAGACTAAGTTCCTTAATTAAGTTAATTTTAAATTACACAGATTGCATCAGGAGTAATCTATGATTCCTGCGTGATTCTGATCCAATAAATTGGTTAAGTTTTATTAAAATTATTAGGTCAAAAATAATGTTGAGTTTCCACCTGCATAATTGAATAAAACTGCCATCTATCTCCAGTACTTAACGAAAATCCAGCGTTAAAACACAAAAGATTAATTCGCGCTGAAATTTGCATTGTCAATGGAGGTGGACATTTTGAGCATCTATTGTAATACTGTATCCACTGTAAGTTAATTTAAATACTGTGGATTATTATGTATATACGAAATTGGTTTTGTCATAAAATTATTTTGATACAAGTACAAATTACCGTCATAATATTACCTCTTTGTTGGTGGATTTTCAGATTGTTTAGTTATGTTTTTTTTTTTTATATATATAAAATGGGTGTGAAAAACAGATTGTGTTAAGTAAGTTCTTTATTTACATAGTTTTCTTAGAATTAAATTCTCTACAACTTTTGTTTTAACCATTTTTTTCTGTCAATTTAACAAAGTTATTTATTGAAAACGTAAAATTCCTGTTTATCGACCACTATCGTTTCTGTTTTAACCCCTGGTTTCTCGTAACTCTATTTAAAATACTGTTTGATTAAATGCTTCAGGTTAAAACCCCTTCAAAATCATTAAATTTAACAATCAATTTTCTTCCGCAATTTTAGTAGCGATGAATTCACCCTTTGAAGCAGAACTCAAAGTTTACAAATTCCAGAAGACTTAACTTTCTAACAAAGCGTTTTCAGACATGTGTTTAAATTAACTGTTTCCTAATGAGAGAAATTAGACTATAAAGAGCAGACCACACTATGAATATTTTGTTTTTATCTAACCCATAAAAACCCATTCATATTGGTTTGTTATACTCCAAACAATGTAAATACTACTCTGTATGTTAATATATTAACGTAATTAAATAATCTCTATTATATAAAAATAAATCCTGTCAGTCACGCAAAAACTCTGGTCCTATTGCGCATGCGTCACGGTTTAGATCACCACTACCCCCAACAACCCCTATCCAAGTGCCTCTGACCTAATTAATTGTAATTATCGAGGAAATATAAGAGTATAGAATAATAAGTTTGCATTTACTTCGCTCAGAGTCAACGAGGGGTCAGTGAGCGAAGCAAGCAAGGTGTGGAGCCCTCTAGTAATTTCATAAAAGATTTATTAGGCATAAAATGTAAAAACTGATTCCCTTACCACAAGTTGTTAGTGTTGAAATTGTTAATTTCACCGAATAATCCTAGTAAAATATCTATTTACTAGGCATCAAATTATTATTAGTTTCACTCTTTTCATTTTTGTGGGCCCAATATTAACATGCCCAATATTGAATTCAGAAGGAAATTATAAACTTAAGACTAGCGTTATGTCCGAAACCACCTTCGCTCTCCGACGCGCATCTCTTTACCAAATTTCAAGGCTGCATTCAACTGGAAGCACACGCATTTTATCTCGACCACGTTAGCTCACACCCTGTGTATTCCTTAATTAGAAAGTTGTTTGCAAACAGCGTTAACTTCCTAAATGTAACGTCTAATTGTAAACAGCGCATTTGCTTAATTAAACGCGGAAGCGCAATGTAGTACAGTTGATATATCTTGACACTTCTTGCCTATTTAGTCGATAACACTTGACAAATGCCCTTGTTAGTGATTCCTAGAGGACAAAGTGGTTAAGAGCAGGTCCCATTAGAACTCTAGTCTGAAAAGGCAACGTTCTAGGCCATGAGGGAATGCGGCTTAATTAATTATTACAGTTAGTTACTGTACTAGCAAAGATTAAGAATCTGCTGCATCTCCGCTCTGAAACTAGGTCTATTGTTAAATTTTTCCTTTGTTTGATCAACCCTTGCAATAAAAGGGTTTTTCGTATATTAAATTGTTTCAAGCAAACATTTTAGATAGTATTTAGAAGGTTTACAATGATTTTAGATGGTTTTGATACTGTGCCTAATGAAGTTATGAGTGTTTTGTATTTCAACCCCTATTTATTCCACCCATTGAACAAATGGTTGGTGTTATCAAAAATCTTTTCGAATAATTTTTGTGTGAAGTACTCTTATGAGTTATGATAACAGTAAACGGATAGTCTGAAATAATTGTTCAAAATTGCGACAGTTATCGTGTTTATAAAAAAAGTTATGTAAATAGATGTACTGAGTGTTCATAAAGTCCTTTTAACCCCCTTATTATTTTTGTTACTGTAAATAAGTTAACAAAACTTTGTATATATCTTGTGTTGTATAACAGGACAAGCTTGTGGACATATATGACCCTCTATAATTTTGGGAGGCTTAGGGACCTTTGAAATTGTTAACCCTTACCCATTAAGCCCCCAAAATCATAGAGGGTCATATATGTCCACAAGTTTGTCCTGTTATGCAACACAAGATATATATACAAAGTTTTGTTAACTTATTTTCAATAACAAAAATAATAAGGGGGGTTAAAGGGACCTTATGAACACTCTGTAAAAATATACTATATAATACTAGGGATGCCTGAAGGCAAAGGCAAATCCACCGAGCTTGAACTCAACTGTTTTAATAGAATTATTTAATAATATACATTTTTGTATATTAATTGATATACTGATAGAATTGTCTTTTAGCATTACTCAAAGCTAACAGCGAGATTATTTAGTTCCCTTTTTACTTTAAAAACATATTTTGAAATTTTGTAAACGTTTAATTTTTATTACTTAAGGTTTTTTACTGTTACGTTTTGTATATAAGACTCATTTCGCAAAACTTAAAAGTCTGTCTGTAATTCATTAAGTCGGCTGATCATAGCTGAACTTTTATTTATTTTTCAAAGTTTATCCAAGTTAAAATTTGATTTTAATAATAATCCAGCGAGAGTTTTTACTTGTGATAGTGCTACTTAATATAAACCAACTGAAAACTCACAATCACCTTAATCAAAACTCTCATACAACCTCGACGAGATACCTAACGGTCGATAGCAAAACTATTGGTTTTCGTGTAGGCTTAACTAGGCTCACAGTTTTTTTTATATGCTATTTTTTAAGACGTAGATGATTATGATTGATCAAGTGGTGTGTTGAAAGTTGGAGATGTACCGAAGGTGAGCTGGGAGAACAGCTTAGAGAGCTGCATCGTTTACAGTGCTTGGCACACGTGGACATTTTTCAAAAAAATGTAATATTTTTTGAAGAAAATGTGATATCAACTTGAAATTGAAATGGTGCACCCTGTAAACGATGCGTATTGTGTCTGATAAATTTCATACAAAATATCTGTCAAGTAGTTTCGGAGGAGAAGAATTTACAAAATGTGCACAAAACCAGGGGAAGAGGAAACTTGGACGAAACCTTTCATTTTTGGATGTAAGAAGCATGGAAGGAAAACTACGTAGACATTTTCCGGAAGTTGCTCTATCATAACAACTACGTACTTTCTTCGAAATCTATCTAACACACTCGATTATTAAAATCAATCATATGAAAGTAAATGACGATAAACCTATTTTCTTGGAAGCATCTAAGCTGAACTATCGTAAAATTGTGTTTTCTGAGAAAATAAATAAATAAGAATATAAAAACACGATTTCTAAAAAATATTTTTCACATTCGCTGAAAAATTACAGATTTTTAAAATGTACCTTCGCCGGGATTACTTACACTTTTCCAATGCTATTTGTCACCAAAAATAAAACCTAAATGTGCATTCACTAATAATTTGTTTGTGAAACCCTATGTTATAAAGTAAGTTATTAAATTATAGAACGAGATCCTTCCATCGACAAAACAATATCAACTACGTCAAAATAGCAGAACAATAGTTGAATAAGGGCAAATAATAATGGTATTCAAAGCACTAAATTGTATATACAAAGCTGCATATAGTAAGATATTATATCGTTGTTATTTGAAGTAGTTGAAATAGTTGCAATATGTAGTTCTTTGCATTTTAATCTAACTCCAATTATAAAAATGTTAAATCGATTTTCAGTTGCAAGTTGGGTCTGTTGCTACAGTACGTCTTGCAATAAAGATGTATTATTTGTTTGTGAGGATGTTCTCGAGGTAATCGGGGTTGAATTTACAAAATCTTTTATCTGCAAGAAAAATAAATAAAAAAAACTCTTTCGGAAGGTTATGTACACATTTAGATGTATTTGACGACAAATAAATATCAATTCGTACACAGTTAACTGGGACCATCAGTTTAACAAATTAGTATCATAGTCAAAGAGATTAAACATAAACTACGAGTTTTACACGTCAAATAATCCATATCTCAACCATTTAGAAACTGTTAAAAATGACTACATATCAATTAGTATTATCTTCGTAAAAAAATTAAAGTTCTAGGGGTGAAAAGGAAGGACGGATGAGGTAATACGGTAGTGAGGCAACAAACTGGTTTTTGTTAGTCAACATCTTCGCTTTGGAAAAAAAAACATCACACAGTTTCAAAAATGTAGGAAATAGTAATATTAGATTCCCGATACCTTTATTATAAAATATATATTAAGTAATTTTTATAATTTTTGGATATAACTTATTGTCTTAAATAATATATATAGCAAAACAAAATGTATTTATTTTTAATTAACATATTACGCGAATATGTGACTCATTTAACATTTTAAAATTATTATTAAGTTATTTAGTGTTTTTTATTAATGTAGAATTGTTTTAAAAAGATTGCGAAGCTGCAAGAGTGTGACAAACAGACGAACTCTCTTATATAGCCTAACTAGGGCTTTAAAGTCTGACGTAGACAAGATGGCATTAGTTGGTTATTTATCGACTCTTGTCAGGAATTCGCCGGTATTAAATTAATAGGCAGACATGAAAGATAATTAGAACATGGTTGGGTGAAAGTTTATGTGACATTGTGGAGAATACAAAGTGGTCGGAAGCATGCGTCATTATCTTCGTCATTTCGTTTATTCGGTCATCGTACGATAATCTAAACGATAGTGAAGTCATTGGTTAAATGATAATGGCTAAACTGTGTCTGCAAAGCAAAGTGTCTTCACTTGGAAATATCTGATTATTTCCTGCAACGGTAAACGTATTGTTTGTTGGCATTAGGAAAACGTACATGAAATAGGTCACGAAATAAATCTTTAGAATTAATGTCACGTGTGTATTATTTTGAAAATATTTTAAAACTTACATGGTCCAATAAAGAGTAAGAGAAATAGATGGAAGAATATAGAAAGAGAGATGAGATGAGAGCGAATAAGAGAGAAATATCAAAGGTAAGAGAACGTGGGGAAAGGGTAGAAAGTAGAAGATAAAGATAGAAAGAAAGTTAAAGAAAGAGAGAGGTAAATGGATGGTGAGAAATTGGGAAAATAATAGAAAGTAGAAGAAATAGAAAGAAAGAAAAAGAAGGAGATAGAATAATTTAAGGCGAGACAAAATGAGGTAAGTAAAGACAAAGATAAAGAGATGTAAAGAGAAATATAGTGTGAAAACGACATGGAGAGTGAACAATAGAAATAGAGAGGTAAATATGGGGTAATATATTGGGGAAAGATTAGAAATTAGAAGATAAAAAGGACAGAAAGTATAAAAGAAGAGAGAGAAGTATAAGGTGAGAACCAGAGGGAGGTAAGTAAGGAGAAAGATAAAAAGAGGTAAAGAGAAATAGAAAGAGAAATATATTGTGAGAACGGCATTAAGTGTGAACAATAGGAGGAGAAGGAGAGAGATAAATATCGGGTGAGAGAGTGGGGTAAGAATAGAAATTAGAAGATAAACAAATTATAGAGATAAAAAAAGAAGAGAGAGAAATGAATAATATGGTGAGAACGAGAAGGAAGTAAGTAAGGAGAAAGATAAAGAGAGGCAAAGAGAAGTATAAAGATAAACATAGGGCGAAAATGACAGTAAGGATAAACCATAGAAGAGAGAAATAGAGGGTAAGAAAGTGGAGAAAAAATAAAAGGTATAAGATAAAAATTTAAAAAAGTAAAGACAAATAGCCTATAGAGTGAGAACCAGAATAGACTTGATTTCGGGCGAAGTTAGACCATCAGGTCCACTCTTACACTTAACCCATATACATTAAAATGTTTAAACATATTGACATACTTAACTTAAGCCTAAAACAAAACAAAAATACACGAGAAAGACAAAGAAAAATGCACATAAAAGCACAAGAATTTAAAAAAATCCTAAGCTAATAAAGTTTCTTAAACGTTACAAAATAAAATAGCCTGATTTTAAACATATTTATTGAAGTAAAAGAATAAACTAAATCTCCAGAAGGAGATAAGTAAGGACATATAATATAAAGAAAGGTAAAAAGAAGTAGAAAAAGAAATATAGAATGAAAACAAGAATGAGGGACAGAAAGAAGACGAGTGATAGAGATAGGTATAAGATAAAGATAGATTTATGTGATGAAAAATAGTAAATAATTTTACTTGCAATTATTTAAATTCCATTTTTGGTCTTCATTTTAAATTTTTAGCTTCCTGAGGTTGAAAGGGTAACTCAAAATTGTTAAATGGAACTTAAATATATGGTCTTCTCATATCTCATTGTAAGGCCAAATCAACAACGTAGGTTCTAAACATATTAAATTACGTCTATTGAAATCAAAACGGAGGTGTTTTTTAATCGAGTTTTCTTCTAGCAGACCCATATAATTTAAGCCAATTTAAGTGTTTGTTTTCAATTTCAAGCAAAATAGATAAAAGTATACTTATAATTTTCTATCTGATACGTTAAGCCGTTCTAAAGTTTAGTATTCACAACAAATATTGTGAAAATTGAAAAGGAATATTAACCCCACTCACTGAGAACGTAATTGAAAACCGTAGCATTTCATAAGCAGTCCTCACTAGAATTTTCCCGAAAACAAGAGTTTAACTATTGTTAGACATAGCCTACATATAGTCAATAATATGTATATTTCAACGCTTGACAAATTTACAAGGAGCGCAAGATTCTTTGCAGCCCTTCTGTATAGTAAAAGTGTGTTTGCGTTGACATATGAAGTAACGAATTTCTTCTAAAAAAAACGATTTCGCCACAAATAATGATCTATATTATCCAAGCACACATCAGACCAATTTATAGCCCATAAACCTTCTCGAATCCAACCCCAAATTATTACGCATCTAAACGCTTTTTGTCAAAATAGATTAATCATTGTTGGCCGTAAGTACATTATACGATGACAGTTTGGTATCTTCGGTTCCGTTTCATCTATCAATTTTAATATTGGTTTCTGAAGTATCTAAAAGGTGTGAGGCCTGTATTACACTATCAAAGTTCTTTGTGAAAGATTTTTGACAAATAAATTTGACGTGTGCCGACTTTGATAACAAATTGCATATTACACTATCAAATATTTCATCAAAGAAATTTTATCAAAGATAATTATTTGTAATACAGGCCTAAGCTCCATAGCCATAGACCATTCTATACAGTAGAGTATTAGTCTTTTATAAGAAAATAGAATTTATTTCAACTTAGATAAATGTTATAAATAAACCATTAGTGTGTTTGTTTTTATTGAAAATTGTGTATATCATTGGATTTGTTGTTAATTATCCATTTAAAATTGAGATTTATCGAAAGATTGATTTGTAAAAATAGCTATTTATATAGATATCTTAAAAAGGTCGAAAATTATAAACAGAATACGATTGCCAAAAATTGCTCTGGTGACCTTACGCCAGAACCTCCTACAACCGATACAGCAGGATTGCAACTTAATAGTTAGTAGAATAAATAATCATCAGAACAAACCTCACAAAAACCCTTCAGGTGATTTAGTTAACCGTTCTAAATGTACTCTGCCCTATTTAAGTTCACACAAAGGTTAAGGTTGTGTGAAGGGACTTAATTAACTTAGAATAAAGTTTCTTGCCTTTGTTTCCGTCAAGTGACCTCTTTTTTGTATATGTGACGCGTTTCGTTACTTTTATCCCATCTTCAGACACAATTATAAATTATTTGACCGAGAAGGTCAAACATTAAAAATTAAATGCATACAACACAACACAGCATATTTAAAGTTTTCACGTTTTTACGTTTGACGACCTCGGTAGATTAATTTATAATTGTGTCTAAAGATGGCATAAAAGTTCCAAAACTCGTCACATAATCCAAAAAAAAGTCACTTGATGGAAACAAAGGTAAGAAACTTTATTCTAATCAATTAATCACCTGGATCCTAAAAATGAATAAATAAATTTAATGACTAATTAACACGCGACAGCAATTTGGTTAGGGTCAAAATATTTCATAAGCGGGAAATACCATTTCGTGGGAAGAGAAGAAATAAAAAAATATCGTAAAAAAACTTCCTCTTGGTCAAAAAGTGTTACAGCCGCTTCACGACTTAGCGCATTATCAAACACTGTACACGAAGCACATATTACGTTTTATATCATACACTGCTTAAACACTTAGAATTCGTCAAAATAAGTTAAATACCTCACAAATAAACATAGAAAGACGGATTTTTTTGTTGGGTAACACATCACAAAATTATTTAAAATGATAGCTGATGGGAATTGTAACCAAAAAGATTATCATAATACCGACTAGTTCCATATAGCCGACTTAATTATTTGTTTATAAATATATATAGTATTATGTGTTTCGTTACAGTGTTTGACCATAAGCTTAGTCTTGACACGTTTTAACCACGAGGATAACAATACGCATGACGGTAAGAAACCAACTTTATAATTGAATTACGTTATCCGAATTAATAAAAAGAGGAGAACAGCTTATGCTAATATGCAGCTATTAAATCCTACTGAGATTTAAATAAGGTTATTTTTTACACACTTTGATACCACATGGTCCGATTTCAATACAACTTTAACAATTTTAACATTTGAACTCACGTTTTTCTAATGAAATCTCTTGCACTTTGGTATCTTTAAAATTTATATTATAAACGGAAAACTGTAAAGTGCCACATGTGTTCTTGCGTCAAACCATTCTTTATAAATATACGGAAGTATTAATTCTTTGCCGAATAATTAAAAAAAAGGCTATGGAGGAAATTTGGCATGTGGTTCTTACACCAAATATGTAGATCTGTATCAGTTATTGCAAGTTTTGAAAACAAGAATAGGTACCTTTACCTAATACGAGTATATACTCAATTTCTTCATTTTCTTTTTACAAGGATTTGTAATAAAGTTAAACACAAAAAAATATATAATAGGAGCCGGATGTATAAATAAAACATTTTATTATTAGTAATTCTTACAAATTACAGTTTAACAAATTATTAGTACTAGCAGTATTTTCTGTTGCATAAATGCACTTGGATTTCTAATAATTTTAGTTGCTTTTGCGAATAAAATTTACAAGTTACAATTTTATATTAGATCAAGCGTGATCAGCTGATTACCAAAGAACACATTTTCTTTAAACATTGAGGTTATATGCCAAATAATTTGTGCGATTTCTATTTAGTTCCAATCTTGTAAGACATGTTTATTTCCAAATGGGAAAATGTGAGTTAAAACTGAGTTTATTTTTTTAAATCGAAGGTAAAACACGTATTTAATTTTTCGCGTTTAATAAAACTTTCATCATTATATATCATCAATACTAGATAAAGAAAATTATAAATTAAACTAAAACTTATTATAACTATTATATAACACAGCAAAGCTCTTATCCAACCTAACCTAATCTTATATAAGATATAATAACTTAGTATAGTTAGTATTAGTGTATACTGATATTAGGTAATGTATAAGAGCATGTAAAATTCGCTGATAATATAGCTTGTAGTTAGTTCTTCATTCAACAGCCCCTAGCTTGTATAATGTAGTAGTTCTACATTTGTTGGCCATCTTTAAGTTAGAGTATACGAGAAGGTCAAGGAGAGATCACTGTGCATTTTTTGTTTAAATCATGACTTATTATAAAAGATAAACTCCCATTTCGTAATCGGTTGACGGAATATTTATTTAAGGAAAACTTTAAAGCAATACTATGCCTAAATAAATTGCTGGTTACGTACTTCATCTGCGTTTGAATTATCTGGAACAACATAACACCTAAAAATGCCACTCTGGTAAGTTTATTTTTTCTGTGTTTATCAACATTTACAACAAGCCCTACTTGTTTAATTTGCTTCTCAAACCCGTGAGGTCGATTACATTACAGACAGTCGTTAATAGACTCCGTCTCTGCGGTGATTAATGGTCTCTGGGCCGGACTTATTATGCAAGGCTCGCAACACATTACGTTCCAATGTCCCACGGTCAATTAACATCATAACCTGTCGTCTCATCATAACTGGGAATATATCCCTCACCACTTACCGACTGTCACGTGGGATTGTTGTTAATGACCTTGGAGCTTTGTGCAGGTCAAAGTCGAACATAAGGTCGGGTGCTATTAATATTGTCACTTCAATGTATACCACGACAATAATTTAATCGTTTAGAAACCCCTTAACTGACAGACAATTTTCAAACTTTCGGGAAACTAAAAAAACATCCTACGCCTAAAACTATTTTTTTATTGCAATGTTTTTCCCTTGGAACTATATGAGGTTTGAAAAATTATACTAGTATTTTTAAATATTTACAAAACTATCTCTTAAAAATAAAAATGTTCACTTTAGGGGTTTTTGCAATAAACACTTGTATTTTATTGTTTGTATTGTATTGTTAAAATACCTTAAAATCTTTAATTAACCCAGTCTTACTTATTTTTTTACTATTTAAGTTGATTTATGTTGGTAAGTTAAGAGGAGTGTGTAGATATATATACAGGGTGAGTTTTAAATGTCCCCCCCTAATTTTTTCCGCATTTCTTAAGATATCGACTCCCAACCACCACCGAACATCATTGATTAGTTTATACTTTCTTTTGATGAGGTTCACATTTTTGGCCGCCATCTTGGATCCGCCATATTGGAATGAACTTTTATTTTTTAAATGTAAAGGTA
>JAGFPH010000501.1:109278-131980 GCA_018207615.1 Philaenus spumarius
AGTGGTTACTGTGGTAGGTACAGTATAATATAGTGGTTACTGTGGTAAGAGCAGTATAGTGGTTACTATGGTAAGTACAGTATAGTGGTTACTGTGGTAGGCGCAGTATAATACTATAATGGATCCTGAAGTGCATAAAGCATACAAAGGTTCCTAATAATTAATTAATGAGGTGCATACGAGTTACCGATGTACTAAACAATTACTGAGACACAACAGTTATTGCGGCTTATAGAACTAATGGATACTGAGGTGCATAAAGCATACAAAGGTGGTTAATTAATGAGGTGCAATCCAGTTACTGATGTACAGAACAGTTACTGAGGTGTATAAAACTTAGTAAAGTGCTTAATAATTAACGAAGTGCCTAGTACTGAGAAGCATGACATTAGCTGAGAGCATAAAAGGTACAGGTTCAAAAGTAAAAAAGAGTGCTTTTTGTTGGCCATCTTTTGTTTTAACCAAGTTTTATCGCTGTTCTAGTAACTGATTTATTCAATTTTCAAGATAAACACAACTTAGAACCATTAAATTTACCGATTAACTTCTGACCCAGAAGTTATAGTATTTATTAATTAAACTTTTAGAGCAGGCATTAAGTTCACAAACTTCAAAAACTGTAACTCTTTACCGAAGCGTTTTCAGCTTTAGGTTTGTATGCACTTTTTTCATTATTTGGATGTAAGGAATATGCCTGTAAATTATGACAGTTTCTTCCTGAAACGCTCTGTATAATAAGGAAATGTGTAAAGAAGTTTTATAGCTTAAAAAAGTGATTTTATAATCGCAATGTAGGTAGGAAGTGATTTCAGAAAGCGAGAGCCCACACGTCGACCATAAATATTAAATTATTACCTCACGACGCATATTTTGCCTTGCTTGCAATATCTTATTAACCAAGTAGCGAGTACCCTGCGGTAAAATTAACAAGTATTCAAAAGTCTGTTTTATTAATTACTGTTCTAGAACATTATTATATTAATCATATAATAATTTAATGTACTATAATGTATACTGGATTTTGTAAACAATTAACTTTGTTATATCACATATTCCTATGTGCGGTGCGCATGATCGAACTACTGAATTTATTAATTGAATTTACTAAAACTTTGTACAGTCGTCTCGCTTTTTCTATTGGACTAAAATTAATGGCGTTTTCCTTCAACTGTTTGTATTTATCAAGCATTCTAAAGTAAATCAATTAGTAAAAATCTTAAATTGTCCTTCCCACGTATTGGTGTAGATAAAAAATGAACAAAGTTTTAGTTTTCTTAATACATCATCAGGTTGTATACTTAACCGACATCAGTGATTTTTTATTTATATGACCACTTTATTCAAAGCCATCAATATTTTTTCAAATAATAATCATGTTAATTAATGAATCATTTTTTGTTAACCCTTAAACAATTTCCTTAAAGACTGTAACGCATTCCCAGACTTGTAAGGTAAGAAGTAATAAATAGACAACTTATTTTATTACAAATCAAAATATTTATCATATCCGTAACATCCATTTTTCCAAAATAATGACATAGTAAACTTTTTTAAATGGCTACTGTTATATTCCAGCTATTAGTTTGAACTATTCCGTGAGTTTGTTTACCTTTTAACTTAAATATTTTTTATTCGTGTCAAAATGAAGATATATGGAAAAATACTTATTTCATTTTTCGGAACTCCTAATTTTACTGGACTATTTAGCGAGTTTCATTTTCTGATCAAACCAGTTTTCATGTTTCGTAAGTTTTTAATCAGTAGTAAACCTATTTGCTATTATTATTTAAAGCGAGAGACCTGGAAAAATTTTGCAAGTACGAAGCTACAACGAAATGATGGCAAGTTAAAGTTCCAAAATAATTTTAAAGCTATTCCTTTAACAAGAAATTATCACGACCAAAAGCACTGTAACCTTTTGCCATCCGTCACTTCAGTGCAATTCTTCACCTGGTTTCCCGCCAAGAATTCTTTCCGCCCACAAAACTGTTTTGCAGAAATAATTACGTGAAAGTAATTTCTCAAATCATCGTGATTACATATAGCTCGGAGCGTAGACCTAGCCTAGCCTGTCTGTCCACATTAATATGCAATATGTGTGGTTCCGATGAAATTACTTCCTATTTACTGACCAGGCGTTATCTAGTTAAATAATACCACGTTGGAGGGCAACGATCTACAACACTGTAGTTTGTGTTTGTTTGCTACGATTTTACACACAAACAACTTATCCGATTTTTATAAAACTTTCACTAATGTATTAAGGCAGTGAAGTAAAAAGTGATTGAAATCCCGAAAGGCCTTTCAAAACCCACCATTTTAAGAGCTACTTGGGCTAAACCATACAAGTAATTTGAAGGAATGTATGTAAAGATCTGAAACAGTGCTGAAAGTGTCTCTCTCGTATGGTATTCTTACAATACGCATTTTAATGTTACCGCTGTAATTCTATAATTTAACTGCGATACTGTGCTCCATGTTAATATTGTATTTAACAGCTTGCGAAGAGTTTCTTGTTTTCAACATCTAATTAGTTCAAATCAGTAAATCCATGTAGGCTCCCCAAATAGAGGACCGTCAGTCGTTTTTTATGAACCGCGGAAAAATTTTAATTTGAAATTGTGTTGGGTTTTGCGAACCTCGAAGAAAATAAAAACAAGTGTCAAACATACATCAATTAACAATTTAAGTTATAACAATTAACGCAACAATTATATAAGCAGTCCGGATAGTAAAAGTTGACATAAAAATAATTTCAAAGTTGGTCACCGATCTTAAATCAAAATTTGAACTTAGTAGAATTGGAAAAGTTGTTAAATTGTTAAACAATTCTTTGTATTTCTTTCAATATTAGTAGCATACAAAATAGCAATGTAAATGTGGGTCATATTTGGATGGACACGTTGGTGTCGCAAACTTATAATTTACTTTTTTAAACAAGTAAAGTTATCATCTTACCTTCACAAAATTACAAAAATCAGCTGCTGAAAATCCCGACTTTCCTAACTTCATGTCAGTTGTACAAAATAAAACTTTCAAAAAGCTTAAAACATCTTTTTTTAAATATTTCCATCATATTTTGCCCAATTCATTTGTATTTTGTACTAATGTTTCAATTAAAATTAAATAATATGTTGTCTATTTGCTTTTTCGTTGAAATTAACTTTAGTGTAGTATTACAATAATATTAAATTAACTTTAACAATAACATTTATTTCAGGCAAGAACTTTTTTCTTAAATCAATACTTAATATCAATGGTACTTGCACTTAGTCAAATACGACTTCAAAACACACCATTTTCGTTATAATTCTGGAAGATTCTGGTAAATCTTAACGGTAACGTACCTTTTACGAGGAGGTATTCTAAACCCTATAAAAAAATATTTGCAGGGCCGTGGTCTTCTGAATGGCTCTCTCAAGTCCCTTCTTCGTCCTTGAGAGAACTACGAGTGTACAGAATTTTCCGTACACAGTCAGTGACGGCTTGGATAGCGTGAGTCCTGTAAGGCGCGGGGAGAAGCGGGGGATGATAATACTGAACTGAAAACATAAGTTTCAGCGTTTGCTAATCGCCCACTTATAGTTCCCTTACTCTGAGCACCAATAGAAAAGATGAAATTGTGAGTAGGCCTAAATACAACTTTTGTAAATCAACCTCAGAAGCCGCGAGATTGTTGAAACATACATTCGTAATCTCGTGTTTCGGATTCTATTTATAAATTAATAATCAGGGAAATAACTTTAAACTATCAAGAAGGCTTTATATTTTTTACGTGTGACCTTAAAATATGGAAATTATTGTTTGAAAACCTCCAGAAATTCATTAAAAATAAAAAATTTTTACTTAATTAAACTTTTTATTAAAAGAAGTTTTTCAAATTATGTTAAAACAAGGCAAAATCACTTAGCATTTAAGAACAATTCTAGTGATTGTAAATTTTCTTACTCTCACTGCAGCAGAGGATAAAACGTTTAGAATAAGTTACAACACAACCCGAGTTATTCAGCCCTGTAGCGTGTATAATATTGCTCTAAGTTATGCTTGCAAATGTTAGTAGTACTTACAACATGGAATATATTATACATAAATTACCAATAAGTTACTATGAAGGATTGTGTTATTACTTGTTCACTAAACCCATTCAAAATTGAAGGGCTCTATTTGGAACTTTCCTTTGAAATTAGCGGGATGAGGTTCAAAGTTTTGTTACAGCACACACAACTAATATTAGTGAGATGGTAATGAGAGCCTAGTTTTGTTTAATTGTGTTCTGTTTTCACAAAATGTAATGAGTAACAATAAACATAAACTATTTGTCATAAACCTCTTTCCTTCCTCCAAATTGTATTACTATAGGAGTACCTAATTTCAAAAATCATTCCATAAAATCTAAGATGGTAAATATCATCAAATCGTTTAATGAAATGGTTAAGTGTTTATACAACAGGATTTATAATAAATTCAAAATAATTAACAAGAAACAGCCTCCTAACCAAATTAAACAGCGTCCAACCAACAAAACACAAACATTATTTATTTCAAAGAATGTCATAAGCAATATTACTAAAATACACCGAACACTAAAAAAAAATATACTTCTTAGATAATTTTTAAAATATTGTAATTTTGTATGGCTATTTTTAATAATATTTAAATGCTGAGAGACATCTGTCCGATCAATGTACAAAGCAGTTATGCCCGGTTTGTTCATCAATAAAACATGTTTGGTTTTTTCGTCACCACCTAGCCTCGTCTTATAGAAAATAACGAATTGTTAACGTCCTTTTGAACAAAATGTAATGAATTATTATTTACAAAGTATTGAGGGTCCGTGTACAAATTTTAACAAAAGAATTATTGAAATCGCAGAGTTGACGAATTGTCTAGCTCTAAATTTTTGTAAATTTTGGCCTATACAAACGCAAGGGAGGTACAATTTAAGAGCTAGTTACTCAAAAATAGTTTAAGGGAATAGCTTTTGAACGAAGTATCTCGGCATAAACACAACTGTTTAAGACAAACGCCATTAGTTGTTAAGACAAACGCCATTGAAACAGTGTTGTTTCTTCAATGTTATAATTGTGCATGTATTTTAATTGGTCCTAAACAAATATGGTCAGTTTTTTTTTATCATTAAAAATTTAGTTTTGTTAACTACAGTTTTATTTTAAGTTGCGACTCCAGGCTTCACGTGAGAATAGTTTTCGAAACTAGTTCCATAGTTGCATTAAATTTTCAAAATTTACAACAGTTGTATTATTATTGTCATTCATTCTTGTAACTATGAAGGCATTTAACAACAATTGAATCTGCTAAAACAGTTTAATACTAATTATCATGGTAATTTGTGTATGGCTTTTCAAATCGCTTTTCTTTAAAAAGGTCTTAAAGTCTCGTGACTAAGGTCTCTATTACACACTGCAACTTTGTTTCATAAACTTTGTGTTTGGCAGATTTCACCTATTATAGCATATGGAGCATATTACACGAGTGAAATTCAGTTTCAATGAAAGAAACTTACAAGTGGTTAATTTCATGTTTTTGAAATGGCAGTCGCGGGGCATTAGATTAAATGGAGCTCATTACACGCTGCAACTCGATTGCATGAAACTGAAACTTGTTTTCTTTCATTACGTTGTTTTTATTGGTCAGTTCTACCTTTATATATCCTAGTAGCTTATCAAATGATTCTTATGACATACAAAAATAATTTTAAAATGTACTGTGGTCGTTACAAAGTTCTTCAAACAATGTATAGAACAAACTTCCATCTTTACAAGAGATGAAAATTGGGGGTGTACATTATATCGCCGTTGTTTTCTCCTTCGTCTTTTTTTCTGAATCAACAACCCAAGTTATACTTGTAGTATTTCCGTACTACTTGTACTCGACATGACAACGATGTGAGATACTTCACTTCTGCTCAAGAATTGGCCGGGACGAGGGAGGATATAAATCTAGTGAAACTCGATTGCAGATTGTTGAAACTGAATTTCATGCCAGTAAATCGCGATGAAATTTGATTTCAGTTTTATGCAATTAAGTTTCTGAAACAATTTTTCAGCGTTTAATAGGAGGCCTAAAGAGAAGAAATCGAATTTCCGACACTTTCAGTTGGCAGTGTTCCTGGTTTTGAGTTGAGTATACATCTGCCGCCTCCCAGCCAAATTGATGTGTAAAAGTGGTTTGTTTTTTTAGTTTGTGTGAGTGATTTCGAATGTGACAATTTAATATATTCGGAGCGGTTTTAATAGTGCGTTAAATAATTCACCAAATAACTTAAGTAACATTACTGCGTGTTTTGGAGCAGGTGACAATAACATTACTTATGGGTTAACTTATCTGCTATGTTCTGTATAAATATTAATTCAGTTTTCACATTTATTTTTGTTAACTTCTGTTGTCTTTTTTAACTTTCATGAAACTGAAATAAATATAAAGCATTCTTTCAATTTAATATAAATACAATCTGTTTTTTTTTTTTAATGAAATTATTACACAATGAAATCTTTTTCACAAGTATTTGCTTTATTGCTAGATATGTTTCGCCTTATGTGTCTTCCGACCACGGGCAAAATAGAACAGTGTTTATTTTGTATATACATGGTGAAGTAGTCACATAACAATTTCTAGAAATTATACTAATAAACAAAAACTATAAAAGAAGGAGGTGGATGGATCTGGTGATTATCAAAGTGTTCTTGAGTAGGTGAGAGAATGAAAGTGTGAACATTACAAACAAAAACAGCTTAAAATAAGGTTTACAAAAACAGACAGGATGAATGGCTGGGAAATGATTTGTAGGATAAAATTAAAGTGGTCAGGGTAAACTGTACAATATGATTAATATAAGTAAGGAGAGGGTTTAACTGGGGATCATTGAGAAGTTAAGCATTAATTGTTAATATAGGTTAGATGATTTTATGATCTGTTTATTTAAAAACGTCCTAGTTCTTTATAATGAAATAAAGTTATAAATTAAAGTAGCGATAAACATAACATTTGATATAACTAATTAAATCGTGTTAAAAATTCAATGAACAATTTCAACCATTTGTCGACACACTTAGATAAAGTGGAAGGCAGTCATACATTTATATTTGTCATATGGAGTTGTCGATAGATTCGCGCCAGTATATAAATTTTGTTTTATCAACAGATGCGTTATAATTAAAACAGTTTCGCCTTCATGAATCATTGCATTTTATCCAACGGATTTTGACTACAATATTTAACAGGCGCTATTTTAAAAATAAGACAGAATTTTTCTAGAGTCAGCAGAGAATTTTTACTTCTTTTTATTGTATAAATGGATTTATAATTAAAACTATTTCACCTGTGAATCCTACTTGAATTGTGCTGAATGTCATTTCGACACCCAGAAGTTTGGGAGCTTTTCCAGCACCAGGCTGAAGGGCTTAAACCACAGCGGATCAGCAACCGTCCTAGACATTGAATAAAGCTGCACCAACAGCTGTTACCCGTCACAACACTCCATTAGTAACAATCGATCGACTCATTTAAAAGCTATGGTGGAACATAATTTTATACACGGTAAAGACTAACTTCATTACGCTTATATTCGCTTTTTCTGTGGGTAAAAATAAGGAAAACAGGCTTTATTGACAAACAGTACATAAGAAAATAAGATCCCCTAAAGATATACTAAACGCGTATTTACTTATTTCCATACACATTCTGAATTTAGTTATCTAGGCCAACCAGACAATATTTCATAAGTGATAAACGATCCTATCCAACTCCAAATGACGGATGCGTTTCCTCCCATTCTGCGGCTATATCACAAGACCACAGAGGCTTGCTGTGCTCGTCAATCTGTCTCCACTACTGTCTGGGTTGATCAACTTATGTGACGTAAAACTTCTTGAAACCGTGAAAGTGTCTCGTACAACCACTTTGGATTTCAAGTGAGACATCTGCCGGTAGACCTTAACTGTTCCTTTCTACATAAATAACCCTTACGTGTGTAGCTCAACATATGTCTGAAAGTCAAAAGACGTATTTCGATGAAGTTTATTAGCGTGTTATTTTTGCGTCTATAGAAATGAGTTTATGAATTTATTATAATTTTAATTTTTAACAAATATATATTCGTGTAGCGGAGTAACAACAAACATTCTACATAATAATGTAAACCCAATAAACAAATAATAAACTTCAAAGATTATAAAAGTTCAGTTTTTTAACAAAATACTAAACATACGAAGTTTAAATTTAATATATTATAACAAGTTACAAGCCCTTCACATTTGCATATAAGTAGGACAGACTGAGGGCAGAAATCTCAGTCCACTGTTTGTACAAACAAAACTTATCCACCGAATACAAAACAAAACACTCAAAAATACTCAAACACTCAACACGCAAAACGTATCTTAAAAACAAAACACCCTGACATAAATTTGTAAGTACTTGTGTTTTATAAAGTACAAATAATAATAATACAAATAACCTAAGGCAACAGAAATGCAAAAATAATAATTTAAAAAATACCTAAAAGGTTCTAACCTAACCTATTTAGTCACAGTATATTTACCTGTATTCAACATTAGAGTCAATAGTCCAGCAGTCAGGTACTTTTACCTGGACACAATACAAGCTCAACAGGATCTTCTTTCCGCGCTAATTTTTCCAAGCCCGTTCACTTGGCAGTGGTTTCGCTAGATAGTAGATAGGGACATTAGGTGTGGTCCATATAATACACAAGTACCAATTTGTATTTTCTTTCATAATCTCCTAGGTATGGGGAGGATTTTTTTTAATTCGTATTTTTAACATTGAGTTTTAAGGTCTTGGTAAAGTTCTTTTAAAAGCAAACTTTTTAAATATGTTTACTTACTTTGACGTGTTTTAATATTAAAAAATTAATTGAATTTATCCTTTCCAAAATACAATTGTATAAGGCAAGTCAACAATACAAAACAAACTCATTTACAACTAAAATCAGTATACAGCAGTAAATAACAAATAATTGGAACACAAAACGCACATTCGTAAAATACAAATGCAATATTACAAGTGTCCCTTAATACAAACATCAATTTTAAATATATGCCTACAGTACACAACGCCCAACAACTCTATACAATTATATGAGCCCAGCAATGTCGTGACTTTATTGCAAACTCATCCAACCGAATAAAACATTTTTTGAAGAAGAAAGGATTTTACTCTCTTTCAGAACATTTTAAATTTGATTTGACAACAGATGGAGATCATCGTGAAATTCCACTCCCTTTTCAATATGATGGCTCTACACTTGTACAGTTTTGGTTTATACAATTTTATTTAGTAGGTGATCAATTTTAATCTCAGAGACAAAACATCTAAAAATCACTGCCGATTAATATCTTCATTTGCATTTTGGGGTAATTTTCAGCCAAGATAGTATAATTTTGAAAAATTTTAAATATTTAAAAATAAAATCATATTTATTTTTGTTTTTGGACAAATATTAAATTCGCGTCGCATCGTCACAAATAAATAATGCTAATTAATCATCAATAAAACATAATTAAAATTCAACAAATATATATGTTCTGTTTTTAACAACACACTAAAATACCATAACATACAAATGAATAACACACCCACGACATTTACTTTAAAAAAATATATACAGTTAAGTCACCAAACCTCAATCCTCTACGTCTTCAAACAGAACTCATTCTCCTAATACATACCCCTCAGCAACAAATGACTCAAGTCTGATTTAAATTAGTTTTGTGTTGAAATTGCTTATAGAGATTTGGAGACTATTACGTAAGAAAATTCATTCTTGGACAGAAAGTATTTTATAGATGTTCTATCTATACATGATCTATACGGATAATGTATAGACTCTCCCCTTCTTCTTGTATCATAAGAAGAAATGACTATTAATAAACAACATAAAATCACTTCAAGGATAAACATGCTCGGGAGTATTACGACTTTCAAATCCTTAAAATCACCTCTGCACGACTCCAATAATAAGCTTACGTTTTTAAATAATTCTTATTGCCTTTTTTAAATACAAATAACTGTTTAACGTACTACTGTATTTATTACAACTTATCCATTATAGTATAATCCCATAATTTAAATAAGTAGCCTACATGTACAAGAAATATACCAATTTCCAACACATGTGTGTTATTCGGTCAAAGGATTCTGAGTAAAAACAATCAAAGTAACCTTTGTGACACAACTTATCTATGTGATCTCTCCAAAACCGTTTTCTGTAATAATTGGTATTACTGGAATTTATTTTAAGATTTATTTCACCAAAATAGACTTGCTGCATTCTTTTGTACAATCCCTTTCTGCTGAATTTTGAACAGGATCTTCCCTCAAAAAGTAAGATTACTGACATCTTCAAATTGATTAAAATATCAATATTTTCTGGAGGCGAAAAGTAATTTATGTAAAATAATAGTGATCCAGGACCAAAAACAGAAAAGCCTTGTAATGCTCACTTTTTGGGAGGCCAATGTGCCTAGGATACTGTCACCGGAGAAATAAATACCAGGGTTCAGGCGCCAAATAAACACTCTGTTGGTTACAAACCTGTATTGCCTAATTTATATACATTTTAATGACTATTATAATACAAGTCTTATTACAACCGGATTAATGTATCCAATATCCAATAGATGTCCATAGATATCCACCGTGGATATCCATGACCATGGATATTAGACAACATTAAGCAATCCATTTTATACACATCAGACGTATATGGATATCCATAGGTGTTGTGGATATCCATATAAGTCTAATGTGAATCCAATGAATTGCTTAAAGTGATATTTATTTGCGCTGTTTGGGTAACTAAATAACTAAATTACTAACTAACTTCTGCAATAACTAACTAAATATAATAAGTATTAGTTACAATAAGTAATTATATTTAAGTAACTGATTAACAAAGGAAATAAATAACTAAATGAGAAGCTAATTAAATAACTGAATAACTATCTAAGTAACTAGATAAACAAATATAATTCTATAAATAAATTAATAACTAAATAACTAAGGTAATACATAAACAAATAACTAAATAAGCACCTAGACAACTAAAATAAGAAACTAACTAATTTAATTAATTAATAACTAAGTAACTAACCTTATGACTAAATAAATAACTAACACTTAACTTAAATAACTAACGTACAACACAACTAAACAACTAACTTATGCAATAACTAACTAAATATAATAAGTATTAGTTACAATAAGTAATTATATCTAAGTAACTGATTAACTAACGAAATAAATAACTAAATAAGAAGCTAATTAAATATCTGAATAACTAACTAAATAACTAGTTAACCAAATATGAATCTTAAATTAATTAATAACTAAATAACTTACTAGGTATTAAATAAACAAATAATAACTAAATAAGCACCTAGACAACTAAAATAAAAAACTAACTAAATAAATGAATATATTAGAAAGGTTAATTACCTTGTATTTCAGTCTGACAATCCAATACAGACGGAAATACAAGGTAATTAACCTTTCTAATATATTCATTGAATTAACAATCCAGGAGGCTACACATAAATATATTAAGTCTAAAATAACTAAATAAATAACTCATTAAATTCATTAACTAATAACTAAGTAACTAACCAGATGTCTAAATAAATAACAAACTCTTAACTTAAATAACTAACGTACAACATAACTAAACAACTAACTTTTGCATAAATAACTAAACAACTAACGTTTGTATAACTAACTAAATAACTAATCAAACGACAAACTTAATATCAGAATAACTAATTAAGAATAAAAAACTAGTTACTAGAAAATAAATCGTTAACTAAATAAAAAAACTAAATTAATTAAAAACTATATAAATAACTAACTAAATAACTAACTTATAAAATAATTAAATATCTAAACAACTAACTTATTACATATCTAACTAAATAAATAACCAAATATATAATTAAATAAATTCTAACGAATTAATAACCAAATAACTAACTAACTTAATAAAGAATCAACTAACATAATATAACTAACCAAATAACTAAGTAAATAACTAATTAACTAAATTACTGATTGACTGATTGAATGGCTGCTTATCCTAGAGATGGAACAATCGAACTTATCATGTTACAAAAAAAGACGTCAACAGAAAGTTCGCGGAGAGCATCAAGCTGTAAAATATTTATGGCGGAGTGATTTGTTAGCATATTTCTTACAAAGTACCAACTGTTTTAGTTAACAGCGCTCTAATCTTCGTGTAGACGGCTTACCATTTCCAAACTGTGCTACCTAATTGACTTTAATGACCTTATCGACCAGAAAGTGGAATCTAATTAACATGTTAAGGAAATAAGGACAATAAAATTATATCTCATAACAGTAATTTAGTAATGTAGGTCTATTTACATAACATGGCAAGCGAGATACGAAATGTATTACACAGTTTGCCGAAAACAATGTAAATACTTACGTCATAGAGTTTCAAGTCCAAGTTCCGCTTCCTTTACATTAGACAGACGGACAGTTGTATGATATATGCGACTGTGGAACGTAAACCACCTATGTAAATACAACCTACAAAATAAATAGATAGTGCAAGTATTAGTATAAGATAGTCTAATCTACTGGTGAACTTTTACATTCAAATGCATTTAGTATAAGTTATCCAAATATATAACTGAAGGGAAAGAAAACATCATCAACAAACATGAATGAGGCAAGATCTATAATAATATGTGTGCTTAAACCATCTTGACAATCATTATTTGCTCATTATATTTTTATTTTTAGGATATAATAACTGAATGAAAATGTATTTGTTTTGTGTTGTACAAAACGGAACATTTAAAAAAGTTTACCGCCATTTTGAAGTGCTTTGAGACAGTACTACTCAATCTCTCTATTATATAAAAACATCCGGTCATTCGAGCAAAAACTGAGGCCCTACTACTTCAGACCCAAGATATCCTCTATCCCCCCATCACATTACCACGGTCCAAGTGCCTTTATAATATCAATCGTCGTTTACGAAAAAATATCACAGTATACAATAATATGTTTGCATTTGCTTCGCCGCTGGGATGAGTGAGCGAAACGAGCAGGAAACGGAGCCCTCTAGTGTTAAATACCAACAATGTTAACCTTTAAAACCCCTTTAATTTCTACCAACATTGTTATTTAAATATCTGCTTTTCATTCCCAAAATTATACATTTCTTTAATTTTAGAAAACTATTGGAAAAATTGGACATTATTTGAAAGGGTATAGCCTATTATTTGTTTTGTTTAGGCCTACTAAGAATTTGGGTTCTGAAAATAAACCCGTTCAATCTTAATTTTTAAAATTACAAAACCAAATTGGTGTGCGTTTAAGCAATACCTCCTGGATTAAGACGCCCATGTTGAATCGGGACTAGTCGAGCAACATTTGTACAAAATGTTTACTTTTAAAAGATCTCTAAAATTATGCAACTCTAGAACTATGTTTATACTTAATTCAAACCCATAAAAAATGTATATGCCTTTGAGACAGAGGAATTTGAAAAAAATGTCTTATAAGTGCAAAATAATGGTGTATAGGTGGAACTCAAATCTGTAAACTGATTCGCTTGCACGTTTTACGAACTGCTCCTTTCTAGTTGGAACATTGCTGATCAGCTTCAACAATTCAACTTCTCAAAACCTTTGAGTAGAATCAATATATCAAAGCCCACTAAAGAATACCGTTGAGGGACGGGCTTGTGTACACCGAGACCTTGAACGCTCCAATCGCCGTAGTGCGACGTTGTCGCGTTCTTCCCATGCTTCTAACTGACTGCGGCTGACTCAACGCATTTATAATTCTTTAAACTGTGCGATCAAGCCTCAAGCGGTAAATACCAGGAGTGTTCGAGGCTAGTAAATATGGCAACGCTGCGCGTCCATCCTATTGGCCGCCACGCAACGGTATTCTTTAGTGGGCTTTGATTTGAATAACACTATATACAATGAAACCTATTCGACGAAAACATCATCAGGCTGAACATTGAATATATTTCCTTTACTTACAATTGTGATCTACAGCTAATATCGAACCGTAGTGTTTATCAGTACACATATTTGTGTTTTCCAAAACAAGTTTTTTTTAATTCGGTTTGATTGCTCCAATACATGCACAAATACAAACAGAATGTACATTCCGTCGCTTTACCGGGAGACCGGCATTAATTGGTTTACCATTGTTACCGTGTATTTCATGCTCGGAAGAATTCACTGGATAAAAGTTACAAATTAAAGATGAATAATTCATCGTCCCTCGCCGGTTTGTCAGCGAATTAATTTTTATCAAAAAACTTTGTTTTTGTCGAGTTCTACATCTGGGAAAACAACTTCGAATTCGTTATTATTTAAATTGATCATTATTTTGCGTTAACTTTAAGAAATAACTAGATTGGTTTGCTCAAAATTTTGCACGTTTATTCTGGGAAATGATCTAAGCATAGCTGTTAAAATACAGACAGTAAATTCAAAATAAACAGATGGTAATTAATATTACTTCAAGAACACGTGAACTAAACGCATTTTGATCAACAAACCCAAAGGGATTGATAATTTTACTAGTGACTCTATCACAATGTGAAGTATGGCGATCGCAAGTATGTGCTGCCATCACCAATGATGGTGTTTTATTGGCCGAGCGTAAGCGAGGTCTCCGTTTTAACTCGACCGTTCAGCATTTCGTCTGTGTGTCTGTCTCACAATTACGGCCAAACGCCTTGACCGATTTTGATGATTTTTTGCATGAATGTTCCTTATTTCTAGGCCGAGCCATGTATGTATACGGTTTTTTCAATTTTTCATTTTTAACCCCTTAAATAAAATAAAAATGGCGGCCGGACCGTTTCTCTCAGTGTAATCTTTTTTCCAAAGCCAGTTTGTGGCTTAACCGTAAGTCGAATTTAAAAACTAATAACATTTTAAAGCAAATTAAATTTTAAACAAAATTGTATTCTTGTATCTCTAACGGTAAGCTCACAAAATGGCCGTAAACTTCGTATTTGTTAAAAATCGTCCAAGTTTTTGTATTTCAACCATGTTTTTATAAGTTTATTCTAAACCAATTCAAAAGACATCCATAGCTTTTTTGTAGATAAAGGTTTAAAGAATTCATATATGCCAGTAAAAAAAATTATTGAAGTAAAATTAAGAAAGTTATTAGCTCAAGAAACAATCACGTTCAGTAACGAAAGGAAAATGTTTAACTTTAGGCCTACATAAAAAGTAGTACAAATTATTGTAATTTTTTTCATAAATGTAAAAAAGTTTTGTAATTTAGTTCTAAATGGAATTGTATAAAAATATTTATCAATTTCAAATTTATTATTTTGAAAACACCAGTTTTTATGTTCCTACTACAAGACTGCTAACAAAACTAGGCCTGTTTTGAATAGTAATTTAGGAATATATCATTTGCCCAAAAATGACATATTATTATAAGAAAGTGTAGAGGATAAATCAAATAATTGAACTGTATACCTGTAAATTATCATTGTAAATTTCATAAAAGTATTTGACTTAGCTTTACTTGAATTACAAAATGAGATGAAACAAATGAAACCTCGCGGCGATAAAGGACATACAAAAAATGACCGTAGGACACCGTGGGAAATGTTGGTACATACGTTGAGATCCCTATCACGACGTTTTAACATCGTTTGTTTTCATTATTTCTAATAGTGGAATATGATATGGAACTTATGATACATTGTTAAGTTTGAGTTAGTTAAGTTTGTAAATATTTAATTGTATGTTGTCCCTCTATAACGCGATATTTTTAGCTACATTACGCATTATTAACCTAAATAAAACACAATGCCTCTAAAAGAAAATCTTTAGCAGTTAAAGCTCAAGAAAAGAAATAAAAACGGGAACTAGAAATCACGGAATCGCGGGAATTGTAAATAATGTTTCACTGGCTAAACCTTGTGCTTACTTCCTTAGTGGCACACTATTTTTAACCTAAGCTGCAAACCACATTTGTTATTTCAACGAGCGAGGTCTACTGTTCACAGAACTACTAGTATAGTATGACATAATATCGAATAAGACAATGAGGCAGATACGCATCAACATTATTAACTGATCACATAGTGCCTCATCTTAGTTCAGCCGGAGATAAGAAACTTGTTTTCCAGCAGGAAGGAGCTCCTCCTCATAATCAGCTCTCCATTGGTTTCCGGTGGTTGTGTAAAAAATTGTTCTTCTAGAATACCCCGATACATACACATCAGGTGCTTTTAATTCGGAGGAGTCAAAGGGATATGAAATGCCGGCTCCACGAGGTATCACGCATTTGCTGAATGTGTTGTGTACCAATCGAAGTGATTCCCTCGCTTCAGAGATTTGTTCGGTACCACAAACATTTATTTTGTAAAAAAAAAAAACTTTAAATGTAGTTATTTTTATTGTGCTAGTTAATCTCTTAACTACTTATTTTTAAACGACCTCTTTATTATATAAAGCAATACTGTAATTCACGCGAAAACTCCGGCCATACTACCGTTCCGTTAGGTGGTACTGCCCCTCCCACCACCCTACCCCGATTGAAGTGTCTCTGTCCGAGTAAACAATAATTTGTTTGCATTTGCTTTACTGCTAGTGTAGACTGTGAGCGAGCGGCCAAGGCTCAGGGTGGAGTAGCCCTCTAGAATTATGCAATAAAGTTTTTCAGCATCGTTTGATTCGAGCCGTACTGTTTACAGGTTTTGTGTTCATGTTTAAGTGTTGTGTGAAATATTTTAACGATGTTCAGCTGAACCGAACCTTTGAGAAGTGAAAGATTTGATAATGGTCTGAACAAGAGAGATCGAAACCGGTCATTCACGAAAAAGGAATTCAGGAATAGGAACTGACGTTTTTAAAAAGGTACGTACCTAAATTATTATAATAGTATTCGTGATTAAAACCTATTGACGTTTTGACTTAAATACTTACTATTTTTCTTCTAATGAAAATGAAAACAAGTAATTAAGATAGCTTTTTCGGATAGGAGCAAGGTATAAATTTCTAACTTGTACCGTTGGTTATCTGTAGGCTAATATCTTTATTATGGGAGATTACGCAATAAGAGTTCATGTTTTTAAATTTAAATTTTTAGCAGATTTCAACAAAGCGTTTTGAGAGAGGAGTTATTATTGATTTATAAACCAAAAGGTAGATTTCTTCAGGATAAAGGGTTGGAAGTTTTTTTTAAGTTTGTTATGTTAATAAACAAGACCAAATGTCTCAAAAGAAAGTGAACTGCGTTATATTGTAGGTTACGCAACAAAACTTGGCACATCGTTTCTCTAACGAAAAAACTCATTTTTGAAGCAATTACAATTTTTTATCAACTTAGGAGCACGGGCCCACAGGGAGTCTTAGGAAAATTTTAAATAGGAGCATAGGTCGAGTTGTACATCAAATTAAAGGTATAGCTTAACAGAACACAATACCGCAAATCAGACATCAAAAGGTTTACTCAACACAAAATGGCGGCCGTTTAAAGTTACAATATTGGGCTTTTTGAAAATGACTTAATTTTACTGAATGTATTAGAAAGGTTAATTACCTTGTATTTCCGTCTGACAATCATATGTTTTCTTCCTGCTTAGGATGACTAGTTTCGACGGTTAAACCTTCATCGTCGGATCCTTGTTCATCATGTTAAAAAAATTGTTTTATTTCCGCCTTTCTGAGGCATTGTCATCACTGGCATTTAACTAATATTTTAGTGTTCACAAAATAAATTAATATAAATTATAATTACAACTTACCGTCGTCAATAGTCAATTTTCGTATAAATTCTTCAAACGAAAACGGTTTGAAGAATTTATACGACAATTGACTATTGACGACGGTAAGTTGTAATTATATTTTATATATAACAATAGTCGGAATGGCGATAAACATAATAAGTAATAAATTAATACATTTATACACAATCAAAACGATTACACAAACATGTTAGTACAAATGCACAATATGCACGAATATCAAGGTTTAATAATATTTAAAATTAAGCTACGTAGCAGAACACGTTGAACATGTTTGTGTAATCGTTGTGATTGTAATGTGTAATTTGTGTATAAATGTATTAATTTATTTTGTGAACACTAAAATATTAGTTAAATGCCAGTGATGACAACGCCTCAGAACGGCGAAAATAAAACAATTTTTTTAACATGATGATCAAGAATCCGACGATGACGGTTTAACCGTCGAAACTAGTCATCCTAAGCAGGAAGAAAACATTGGATTGTCAGACGGAAATACAAGGTAACTAACCTTTCTAATATATTCATTGAATTAACAATCCAGGAGGCTACACATAAATATATTATGTCTAAATTAATTTTACTTATTGACGTAAGATTTAAAAGGCAGAACTGCGACAATCGACAATAGCAGTAGGACCAGTTTTTGATGATAGTGAGTGACTTATCACCTTCAGTGGGAAAACTCAAGAAGAAGGATGAGGAAGACTTTTTATTTCAAATTATACATTTTTACTAAATTTTAAAAATAACAATTACTTAATCAAATTTCATAACTTACCTTTATTACAATAAATGCTCAAACGGTTTTTCTTCTGCAGTTTGGCAGTGAGCTTGGCGGTTGTATAGCAGGTCATTCATAACGCTCTGTAGCAAGGATTTCTAGTGTGGATTGTCAGAGTTTTGCTTCTAAAGCTAATGGCAATAAGTAAAATTAATCAATTTTCAAAATGCCCGATATTGTAACTTTAAACAGCAGCCATTTTGTATAGGGTGAACCTTTTGATGTCTGATTTGCGACATTGTGTTGTCTAAGATAGATCTGTAATTTGATGTACAACTCGACCTATGCTCCTATTTAAGATTTTAAAATGATAAAAAAAATTATAATTGCTTCAAAAAAATTTTGTTTAAGATCAAGCAGGGCGGTCGCCCTGCCGCCAAGCTTAAAAAAAAATTACAAACGCCCAAAACAACGAACGCGCGAAACGAACTGGCAGCAGGGAACCGACTGCTTATACTACCGAAGTGCAACAAACGGCGTTTTGACGTTGTTCATATTCAAAAACTACGAAACCGACATCAATGAAATTTATAACATTTGTTGTCTGGACGAATACAAGTCGAATGAGACCAGAACGACATTCTAGGTGAAAAATTCGCGGAGATACGAGGCGCTGAAAATAACGTTTATGACACGTTTTCGTAATCATCTTATTCTCCTTCAGCTATACATACTAAAACAAAGGAACTACCAAACGGATTTCGATGAAACTTGGTATGTAGGTGTATTTCGACGAAAAAACAATATCGAAAATAGAATCTTTTCGAAAAAACGTCATTTGACCCGTTTTATCGCAATTTCAAAATTTTGAACCCCCCCCAAAGTGCTCAAAAAGTTTGGGTAAAGAGATGTAACATACAAAAGGCACTTCTGCAATGCAAACGTGATCTCCATACCAAATTTCAGCAAAATCCGCTCATATGAGGAGGCTGTAGCCGTGTCTAAAGATTTCGATATGGCCCCAATCGATAATATCGATAATATCGATATGATTGATCGATATATGAAATTTGTTGTCTGAAAGAATACCTTTCGAATGAGACCAAGAAGAATGTTATAGGTTTAAAATTAGCGGAGATATTACGCGTTGAAAATACTATGCAGAACAGATGATTGGAGGTCTCATATTGATTATAGAAAACTACCAAACGGATTTTGATTTTTATTTCGACGAAACTTGGTCTGTAGGTGTATTTTGACGGATAATAATAAATATTTTTACTAAAAAAAAAACACGTGATATAAAACAGAAAAAAAACTTCAAAAAAGTAAAAAAACGCCAACCTTAAAAAAAATAAATAAAATAAAATCATTCAATCACAAAAAAAAGGTGTATAAGAGAAATTTTTTTTTAAATGAGAAAAACCACAAAGTACAATGATATCAAATGAAATGGCCAAGCTACTTTTACATCTACAATCTACAATCCCTTTCACACCTCTCCCCTTCATTTCCTCCACCCATTCACTGAACCTGAAACTGAAAACTTTTCAAACAGCAAAACCTGAAAAAAAACTGGAAACGAAAAAAAAATTTTAAACCTTGGCGGCGTGTGTAATGTGTATAGTGCAATACTTATTTATGTACTTGTTTATGTATCAGCTGCACGAGCCGCCAAGCTTTTAAAAAATTTTTTTCGTTTCCAGTTTTTTTTCAGGTTTCTGTGTTTGAAAAGTTTTCAGTTTCAGGTTCAGTGAATGGGTGGAGGAAATGAAGGGGAGAGGTGTGAAAGGGATTGTAGATTGTAGATGTAAAAGTAGCTTGGCCATTTCATTTGATATCATTGTACTTTGTGGTTTTTCTCATTTAAAAAAATGTTTCTCTTATACACCTTTTTTTGTGGTTGAATGATTTTATTTTTTATTTTTAAGGTTGGCGATTTTTTATTTTTTTGAAGTTTTTTTCGGTTTTATAAAGATTTACCAAGTAATCTGCAATGACAAAAATATAACGCCGTTCACAGACTTTTGACACACCCCGTATATTTAATGCTCCATTGCAACGCAATAGTAAACCGAAACAAGACTCGATATATACATTGTTCAGCGTATTTACCTAATACCGACACGCATCAGTAAACAGTTTTCAAATCATCAACGCCAGCGCCTCAATTAATCCAAACTCAAATTCCGCACACAAGCTACGATGAGCCGGACAGTACATGCATTATTCAGTAAAACATCTTGATTAGCCTGTGAGGGAAAAGCGTCGATTCAAACAAGCATTTAGTATTGGTTGTTTTGTTATAGAACGATGACGTCACTACTCTGTGAGACACAAACAAACATCTGAAAACCATACATTTTGTAGGAAACCAAATCATAGTGCATTGCTTACATTGACGCCCAATAAACTACTCTGTCCTTTTTGCCCTTACATTTAAAAGTTGACCAGTTTGTATTCAATACTGGAATCCAAGAAGGTTATCAAACATTCTTCTCAAAGGCGTATGTTCATTTTCATAGAAGTCCGGCGAAGACTTCTTTTCATTCGTAGTGAACGTTTTTGGACGGCGTACACACCCTTTACGCTCTCAGTCAAAACACTAACCGGGGGACGGAACTTGTCAACAACAATTATCACTTCAGCATGACTTCGCGGCTGTTTGCTAAATCGTTCTTGAAATTCTACAGCAGTTCGTATCAAAGTAGGACTACCAAAATGGCCTGTTCCGTATGTGCGAAAACAATGCTCTACGATAAAAACTTATTCAGTAGTTCTAAGAACCATTAAAGCATTAACTAAAATTAAATAAGAAAGTAATAATAACCAACGTGGCCCGGCAACAATCAACAAAGTAATCAGCTGTTATAAAAACCGACCACAAATATTTTAATTTTATTATTGTTTATTTTGGCACATATCGTATAATATAATTGGATTCGTCATTTTGTTCTGCAATCGCAACGGAGAAGTCAGCCACCATCACTCCCGAACATTGTACTAAAACTATATTAATAACAACACGACATATACTCATTATAAACATAGCTTGATTAAATTATACGGTGAAATGAGATGACGGCACTCAAGCACAGTATTGCCGTACACCTCCTGAATGGAAAATTTTGTTTTTACAAAAGTTCAGACTCGCTATAGTTTTACTAAAAAGTATATTATAAATACCTCTAACAGCGATGTTTTCAAAAATGGAAGAGTAATGGGGGTCGTACAACATTTTCGATAGTATATTAAAAACTACATTTTCAACAAATAACAAAGTAAAAAAGTTTGTGTCTTTAAATACAACTTGTAAAAACGTCTGGATAACTCTTTTGTTTGTTGTCTGTGTGTCACAGCCTAATTTCTCAGGGACGGGTAAAGACATCAAGCTGAAACCAAACATAGTTATTAAGAGTGTAAACGTGTATAAAACCAAACAGTCAAAATTCGAAAATATGTTTCTCGTTCATGCTGTGATAATTTTGAGTTTGAGAGCCGTTACCTCACCTCAGTTGTCCCCCTCCAAATGTATTGCCGCCATGGATATTGGTATCGTTCTTTAGACTGAGTATAAGTGTTAATGAGATGTTGAAAGCTCACGTATTTGGTTCATTTACTTTTAAGTTGAAAAGCACCATATGGAAATCTGTGAAAATGAACGTTATGGTATTTAACTGCACAATCATACGTGGTATTCGCATGTTTTCAAACTTCTGAGCCAGGTTATACTTTTAGCAACAAGGTCGCAATCTATTATATATAAAACTAGAAATTTCGATCTTTATTAAACTTCGAAATTGATAATATTTTATGATTATTTTTACTTCTTAAATTTTACCGTATGATGCCTAGTTTAAACGTCCATGCATTTGTAAACGAAACTTGCATTAAAGGCATTTGTAAATTAAACTTTCATTGCATGCAATATTATGTAAACCACAGTTCCATTACAGCCATTTATGAACTAAACTTCCAGTACTTAGGCCTATATTTGTAAACTAAACTTCCATTACATGCATTTGTAAACTAAACTTCCAGTACAACCATTTGTAAACTAAACTTTCATTACAGATATTTGTAAACTAAACTTCCAGTACAGCCATTTGTAAACGAAACTTCCACTACATGCATTTGTAAACTAAACTTCCATTACAGATATTTGTAAACTAAACTTC
>JAGFPH010000501.1:149781-188810 GCA_018207615.1 Philaenus spumarius
ATTTTTCGTAGACACTTACTACGTTGCATAACATTACGTCTTAGGTTAGTTTACGACATAGACTCCTATAAAAACATTGTCTGTCCATGTTAGTAGAAACATAGGTTTCCACGTTAAGGTTTGCGGTTTAGGTAGGGTTAACCTAATCATAGTGTATTCGTTATGTTAGTTAACAATAAATACTTCTTGGTTATTGTTTGCTGTTTAGGCAAGGTTAATTATTAACAACTTGTAGATCTCCATTAGCCACGATTTGTACTGTCCTTTAAAGAAGTAAACACTTTTATTCCCAGCTCTTTCTGCAAGTATTCCAACAAAGGCGTATTTCGCTTTAGTGTTAACGGTAAATGCGGAAACTTGGTAGTCTGCATGTGTATCCAAATTCTTCCAAGTCTTGGTAAAATATGACCCCATCCTCTCTCTTGTATCTCTAATAATTTTCTCTTTCTCCTGCATTTCTTTGTATTCCTTTTTTAAAGAAGCTGTATGTTCCATGTATTCCAACTTTCTCCGTTTTAAATCTATTTCTTCGAGTTCCAGTTTTCGTTTCTTCGTAGACAGTAGGTAAACGGTGGAGAATGGTTCTATCTCCTTTAAACAGTATGGTTGTAGCCTGCTGTTAACATTCGTCCTCTTCCTTAAAATCTGTGGAATAATATTGCTCGTTGGAACCATCCCACAGATCTCGAGGCATACATCTTTACAAATCGTAGAGAAAGCAGTACTAGAATTCGAAAAGAATGTCTCGCCACTCTTAATGTATCATTTATGCACCACACTAACATTCTCTCTATTATCGACATCTTCCACAATCTCCAAGTAATTTACAGGTAAAAAGTTAAAACTAAATGCAGAGAGTACGTAATTAGTTATTTTTCCCTCTGGTCTTGTTCGCTTGGTAAAGTAAGCTGCACTCCAGTTAACTTCCTCGTGTTAATGTTTCCCCAGTAAGCATATTGTAAAAGATTATTGTAAACTACACAGCTACTGTTCTGGAGACTGCCCGCTAATTTCGTCCACATTTTTGGGATGGCAACAGATTAAAACGGGGCTTCCTGGAAATAAACTTTGCTGTCTTCCAGAAGCATTACACAGTAGTCCAAAGGATGGTAGCCGCCACCGTTGTAGATCGTAGCCTCCAGTCTTGTAATGCCGTGCTCCTTACCTAGTGGGGACTCAAACGTCTGTCTTAATCTGGAGTCTAGACAGTTGACAAAATCCACAATGTGGTTGCCAATTTGTTTGTTAACGCCTGGACTCGTTATCTGGCAAACGAACTTGTTGTAGATTTTTACTCTTGCACCAGTAGGAGTAATCCAGGTTAGGCGTAAACAACGTGGTTGGTTACTACGCATGCGCAGATGTGCGTGGATAATTAGTGGAAATCTATTTAAAACATAGGACTTGCATTAAAATTAATTATCAGTCTCCAGACATTCTGTGTGAGCAGATCGCTCTCTAAGCGGTGAATTTTAGTTATTCTTGTAGTACTTTTGAAGTAGTGGAAAATAAAATGTCGTCTTCTCAGTTTGTAAACCTTTCTCAGCTCTTCGGAAATAAAGCCAACAAATGAGAGATTTGGTTCGTGGTTACTTTTGGAAAATCTAGACAACAACAACTTGTTAACAGACGTAGGGAACATTAATTACACCGGTTAATGTTTGCTGTTAAGGTAAGGTTAGTTAAAACATAGTCCTAGGATTCGTTATGTTAGTTAAGAACCTAGGCCTAGGAGTCAAATTGCATAGTAACCGTTTTTAATTGCAAAGTTACCGTTGTCGAGTTACCGTTGTAAAATTGCAACCGTTGTCAAATTGAAAAGTTACCGTTGTCGAATTGCATTGCTATCGTTGTCGAATTGCACAGTTACAGTAGTCAAATTGCATAGTAACTGTTTTTAAATTGCATAGTAACTGTTTTTAAATTGCAAGTTACCGTTGTCGAGTTGCATAGTTACCGTTTTCAAATTACATAGTAACCGTTGTCAAATTGCACAGTTACAGAAGTCAAATTGCGTAGTAACTCTTTTTAAATTGCAAAGTTACCGTTGTCGAGTTGCATAGTTACCGTTTTCAAGTCGTAAACACCGTGGTTGGTTACTACGCATGCGCAGATGTGCGTGGATAATTAGTGGAAATCTATTTAAAACGTAGGACTTGCATAAAAATAAATTATCAGTCTCCAGACATTCTGTGTGAGCAGATCGCTCTCTAAGCGGTGAATTTTAGTTATTCTTGTAGTACTTTTGAAGTAGTGGAAAATAAAATGTCGTCTTCGCAGTTTGTAAACCTTCCTCAGCTCTTCGGAAGTAAAAATCGAGGATACAATGTACATACAATTTTTTCCGATCACCCAGTCGTTTTGGAACACCCTGTACATATAGGACGCTGTGATATCTCAGAAAGATGGCGAATTAGGTGGCGATGGATTGTAAATTTAACGTTGACGTTTATCGTCGAGGATACAATGCACAAACACATCTTTCCGATCACCCAGTCGTTTTGGAACACCCTGTATAGGCTGCGATATATCGACAAGATGGCGAACTAGGTGACGACGGATTGTAAATTTAGCAACGTCGTTTAACATCGAGGATACAATGCACATACAAATTTTTCCGATCACAAAGGCGTTTTGGAACACCCTGTATAGGATGCGATATATCGACAAGATGGCGAACTAGATGGTGACGGGTTGTAAATTTAACGCTGTCGATTAACATCGAGGATACAATGCACGTGCACATTTTTCCGATCACCCAGTAGTTTTGGAACACCCTGTACATATAGGAGGCTGTGACAATGGCTGCGATAAGATGAGGACGGATTGTAAATTTAACGTCGTCGTTTATCATCGAGGATACAATGCACAAACACATCTTTCCGATCACCCAGTCGTTTTGGAACATCCTGTATAGGCTGCGATATATCGACAAGATGGCGAACTAGGTGACGACGGATTGTAAATTTAGCAACGTCGTTTAACATCGAGGATACAATGCACATAAAAATTTTTTCTATCGCCCAGACGTTTTGGAACACCCTGTATAGGCTGTAATATACCGACAAGATGGCGAACTAGGTGGTGACTGATTGTAAATTTAACGCCATCGTTTAACAATGCACATCTTTCCGATCACAAAGGCGTTTTGGAACACCCTGTATAGGCTGTAATATATCGACAAGATGGCGAACTAGGTGGCGACGGATTGTAAATTTAGCAACGTCGTTTAACAATGCACTACAAATTTTTCCGATCACCCTGTCGTTTTAGAACACCCTGTACATATAGGAGGCTGTAATATATCGATAAGATGGCGAATTAGGTGACGACAGATTATAAAAGTAGCGACGTCGTTTAACATCGAGGATACAATGTATGTACACATCTTTCCGATCACCAGGGCGTTTTGGAACACCATGTACATATAGGAGATGTCCGACAAAGATGACGACGCACAACAACGACGCTTCCCATGTCCGACAGCGAAGACGACGCACAACAACAACGCTTTCCATGTCCGACAAAGATGACGACAATTTGTCAATGATTGTCATTATTTTTTTTGTAATGTTTTGGTAAATGTTGTCTTTGTAAAAGGCAATTATTCGTCCGTTTTGCCAACACTTTGCCAATGTTTGTCATTCATTTTAATGATGTTTTGACTGGAAAATTTTGTCTTTGTAAAAGTCAAATATTAGTCCGTTTTGTCTACAATTTGTCAATGTTTGTCATTATTTCTTTGTAATGTTTTGGTAAATGTTGTCTTTGTAAAAGTCAAATGTTAGTCCGTTTTGTCTACAATCGGACACAAGGTCGATGACAAATGTTAAACTTATATACTCGACTAGGTAGTTACTTCTTAACAGCGTCAGCTCAGCCTAATCGGTAGCGTCGCGGACCTGGGTAATGGTGGTACCCGGTTCGATTCTCGGAGCCATACAAACTTTTTTCAAAGTATTAAATATTAGTTATTACAAAACAGATGACTGCCAAAAAAAAAACCCCAAAAAAACCAAAAAAAAAGAAAAAAAGGAAAAAAAATGGCGGAAACAAAATGGCGGCGAGGTGGAAATCCCACCCCCCACGTCCACCTCCACCCCCCACACCCACTCCACACTCACCCAACGGTTTAGAGTAGCACGTTTGGCCCCCCTCCCCTTTTGTGCTCAGGTGCCGCGTCCTCTACTAATAACATAAAATAATTTCGATAATATATTTTATATTCATCAAAATATCGCCATAGAAGTTTACACTTCTACCGTGTGGTCTAAGCACACAATTTTTACTTTCTCACTATACACTATAGTATAGAGAAAGTATAGTGATCGCAAAACAATCGATGTTGAGATTTTTGTAGAAATATCCAATCTGGGACACCCTGAGTCCAAAAAAAATTTTTTTACAAAATGCCTGTCAGTATGTCTGTATGTATGTATACAAAGCTAGAGAGAAAACTGTTCGATTGATTACGAACAGATTTGCTCGAAACATGTCAATTAGGCCTGTATGAATGCACAAAAAAAGGTTTTGACATTTTTTTAAAAACAACCCCCTTTTTGGTAAAAAAAACGCCAAAAATCAGTTATTATTTTTTATAAAAAAACGGCTCTAACGATTTTGATAAAATTTGGCTTATTTGTCGCCCTTAATGTACCCTACCATATGTAAGACACAGCATCTTTCTAAAATTCTCATTCAACTAATAATAATAATATTTATTAGTTTCTCTCCTACTATAATCATTGAAGAAACAACACTATATTATATAGTGTTGTTTCTTCAATGCTATAATGTATCCCCTCTTCTACTTTTATACAATTATGAATTCACAGTGAATCTGTTAAATAATTTAATTATGTTTGTGAGAAAGTATGTGCCAGTTTCTGGTACCGTTTATTTAGTTTGTTAATTAATCTAACTTTAAAAATCTGTTGGTTGTGAATAATAATAAACTGTTTATAAAATGTGCTAAGCTGGTTGCTATGGTAATGAAAGTAAACAAACATGTGTTGCTAAGTGTTTGAACCGAACAGATGAAATGAAATAGTGCTTTTATTATGATATACATAAAATATTTACAGGATTTACAAAATAAACACCTTCTTAGGCAATGGTCTGCCGACCGTCCACCAGGTTGGCACTAACTTAAACAATTAACAATTTTTTTTTCTTTGAAAATGTAATAAATATAAAAAATATAAACTTCTTTTAAAAAATAAAATAAAAATCCAGGTTTTTTTACATAGTTATCATTCAACTATACAATACTATCAATACAGCTATCTTATTCTAACATAATACATAATATTAACATTTATTTAAGAAATCATCTTTTCTTCCCACTCGTAAGGAAAAGAATGTTGTACATCATAGTTAAATTCAATAGTTAAATTCGGTTATCAACGGCCATCTATAGGCCCAAGCCACACTCAGGTATTTGGCAAGACAGCGCCAATCCTTGCCATTCAAATAGGATTCAAATTCCGCTTGACTTATTATTTCTTTAACAAACCATTTTTTGCGAATTTGTCTAAGTATGGGACACACCGCTACAAAGTGAAAGACTGTTTAATTTTCACCTAAATTACATAAAGAACATAGACTATTTCTATCTGCCATCCAGGGTGTGTAATTTAAATTAACTACTTCCGATCTAGTTTTCATTATCCACCCTATTGTTAATATGTCAAAGTCATCTTTAAAATATGTTTTATCTCCTAGGTCAAACTCTAGGGTACGGTATAGAGTATGGTATGTTGCTAGCCTTGTTCTTTGTAAACAATTGTTTGTGTTATCTCTGTCTATTGCCTCTATTACCCTTCCCATCCAATCCGGCCAATGATTTACCATTTTTAAATTTGACAACAAACTAACCTGATGTTTTTCTCCTAACCCTATCCACTGTTGAAACCAATAAATTTTATTTTTTATATTTCTGTTGCCAGTATAAAAGGAAGTCTGTGTTCTGGTATAGACACGACTCTCAGAACATACTTAAAATGCATTTGCAAAGTGAATACAAATATTTTTTGGAAACCTGACTCTAAATACAACTTATAATTTGGGATATTGTGCGGTAATCTTAATATATTTTTTAGAAACACACTCAATATATTACATTCCTTGAAACCCCATACTTGTGAAGCGTAACACATAGTAGATCTTACAATAGCATTGAACATAGTATATTTTTTACTTATCGGCACTTTATTACAACCTAATAAATTATGCCATACCGAATTCATAACAAAGTTCGCAATTTTAGACTTTCCATTCAAATGACACTCCCATGATAATGCTGGCGTGAGTACGGCGCCGAGATATTTATATTTATTAACCACTTCTATCAAGTTGCCTTTGAACCACCATTTATCCGTCTGTTTTAATCTCCCGCCTTTTCTAAAAATCTAATATTTTTGATTTATCTAAATTAACCCTTAAGTTCAACAAGTTACAATATTTCTCTAATTTATTTATCATAATTTGAAGTCCAGTAGCTGAGGAAGACAACAAAACTATGTCATCAGCGTACATCAAAAAATTTACCCGGTGCCCATTTACAATGCAACCCCCTCCCAAAAATTCAACCATATCATTTAAAAATAATGAGAATAACAAAGGACTAAGTAAACACCCGTGACGTAAACCCACACCCGTTTCAAAACTGTCAGACACACCTTCCTTACTCCAAACCCATGCCTTTGTACCCATATATAAACTCTTTAATACGTTCAGCATACGATTTGAAACACCTAAACATGACAACTTATAAAACAAGGATTTTCTATGAATTGTGTCAAAGACTGCTGAAAAATCTACAAAAAAACAAAAAACCTTTCCTTTTTCCTGCTTGTTAAATTGAAGATATTGTCCACTGTTGAATACCCTTTTCTAAATCCAGCTTGTGCCTCATTTATGATTAAGTTATCATTGGCCCAATAAGCCTGTTAAGTAATACGCTAGTAAACAGTTTTGCAACACAGTCAATAAAAGATATGCCCCTATAATTTTCTTCACAGCCGACATTTCCTTTCTTATACAAGGGATAAATTATAGAATTCTTAAAGCTTTGGGGTTAAAAACTATTGTTAATTTTGAAACCAGCAAAGAAGAACCAATTTTGTAAAACTCGTAAGAAATTCTGTCTAATCCGGGGGCTTTGTTATCTTTAGTTTTTCTTAATGCTATTATCAATTCTGACTCAGTGAAGTCCCTGTCTAATAAATCATCTACAAAATATGGTTCGGCGAATAACAGTCTATCCGTTAACAGTGGTGCATTTAGCAGCGAGTTAAAATGACGTACCCATTCTTCCGCATTAATGTTTGACCCCGTTTTACGATTTTGTCTACTTTTAAATGTATTTATTGCTGCCCAAAGACTTTTTGTGTCGGTTACTTTACTAAAAACACTTTAAACGTTTAATAAATATTCACTTTTTTTCTTCTTACACAACAATTTAAAGTCGCGGCCGGTTTGAATATAATCTTTTCTAACAATTTCGGATGTTGTTCTACGCGTCAACTTGAGTAATTTGAACATTTTACGCCTGACTAACAGGCATTCCATGTCGAACCACTTTTGCCTACCGGTGAATTCCACTTTTTTATTTACGTCTGGTTTGTAATGCGCTGCCGTTTTAATACTATCGGTTATGTAATCTAAAGCCTTTTGATTGTCTCCCTTAATTTCTGAGGATTTCTACAGTTTATCGAGCTTTATACAAAAATGCCTCTTGTCCTCGCCAGTCCACCTCAATCTTGGCAATAACGGTACCGTGTTACCAGTTGCTTTACTTAACCTGTCTATCTTAACTAACATTTCCAGTGGTAAATGATCGGACCCTGGAAACTCAATTACACTAAAGTTTTTTATGATATTCAAACAATTTATTGATACCGTAGCTAGGTCGATTACTGACATATCATTAACCCCTATAAAAGTGTATTCACCTACTTCGTCCCTCGCGCACCTTCCGTTTAGTATTACCTGTCCACAATTATCAACAAAAAAGTTTTCGTCCTCTAGAATTAAGTACCTTATCTTTTGAAACCCTTGTTCCTATAATTTCCGTCCCTTGTTCAGTATATTGATCTATGTTCTCTATACACTGTTCATTCGCAACGCGCCCATTAAAATCGCCAAGTAATATAAATTGAAACTCAGATAATGTTACAGTTATAATGTTACACATGTTATTAAAATCTCTTTCCCAGTTACTATAATTTAAATATGTTGGAAGAAGAGATATGTAACTGTTATTAGTTATATCGGTCCGAATTTTAATAATGTTTGCATTTTGCTTGGAGGTGAAAACAATATCTGAAATAAAGATGATTTCTTATTAATGCCATAGACACTTCCGCCAATTGACCTACCATACTGCGCAACCCTAGTTGCCAAATCAAATCTGAGATCAAAATTTGAAAATTTTTTAATAATTAAATGTTTGTTTCTTCTGTAACAAAGGATTCTAATAATAAAATTATGTCATATTCACTTAGTAAATTTAAAAAATTATCGTTACTAACCTTGCTTTTCAGTCCACACACATTATAACTTAACACTTTCACACATTCATTCACATTCACACACCTTTTATTCTTCTGTCTTTTTTTATTTCCTACAGGATCGGCGTGATCTGCCTATTCGCTCTTGTCTGCTTTCTCCGTTGCCCTCTTCTCTCTAAATCTGTTATGGATATTCTCTGGTCCATGATCCTTAAGTGAAGCTATGAACTCTGTGAAGTCCGTAACCCAGCAAAGTCTTCAGTTTAGAAATACCATCCTCCTTCCCCGCCTTTAAGTTATCGTCTTCCCAGGTAAACCTCCAGCCTTCCAGCAGTAGATGGTCGAACACCAGTGGCATTTTGCGCTGCCCTGCTACTCTTTCTATTTCTCTCCTAACAGCCAAAACATTTGCCCTTTTTCTTCTAACTTCCTGATTGAAATCCCTATGTATTCCGTAGCCGCTACCTTTTAGAAACTTAACATTTTTCATAATTTCGGCAATGTCTTTATCCTCAGGGAAATGTGCTATTATTGAATTCCCCTTAGCACCCAAAGGATGGGCTCTATTCACCCACACTCTTTCGCCACACTTCAACACCTCCGCACAAAACCTTCCTGCTAGATTGACAAAGTTTGTTTCCTCACCCCACTTTAGACCTATAAAAATCAAATTATTCTTTCTTGATCTGCCCTCTAGATCCACTAACTTCTTTAAAATGTATTTTTCTTGTATTTTCACGCTCGCTAATTCTTCTTTTAACGCCTTATTCTCTTCTGTTAATTGCACAATATGCTGTGAGAGATTAGTTAAATCTTCTTTTGTCGCCACATAGCCAGTTTTTGATCTAGCAAACTGCTCAAACAAGAAGTCAATTGTCCATGAGTTAAATCCCCCACTTTTTCGTTTTCCATTGACTTATCCATTATACTTCCAGGTGAACTGCTTGACCTCTGACGCTTTACCCTTCTCGACGTAGTAGGTGAAAAAAAAACGATCTATTGTGCTTTCACTCATATGGATCCTAAAATTAGTCTATATTTATACTATTGATATAGTTATTTACTTATTGCTTACAGCGAGTTTTCCACTAAACTGTTTGTAGGATATCTAGTAAGCCTGTATAAACACTTATCAAATTAGACCTGAACAGCTACTCAGTACATTTACAATTTACATAAACACTTACATCCGCTGCAGCCATGAATGTATAAGCACAATTTTTACAATCTTAACTACAATATAAATAATCCACAGTTTATTTTGTTCTAGTTTGTCATTTAAGCAATACACTAGTTAGTTTATACAATCCAGACGGGTTGCTACCGTTCATACAAACTGGTTTGTAGACCACGTTGTCTGCAAAGCACAAACTTTTAACTTTTTTACTTATATTAATTACTCTTCACTTAGTGTTGTTTTACAAATAGTATTTCCTTTCACTCCTAGAATCTGCTGATAAAACTTTAACTTTATTTTTGTTACTAAAAACACACTTAAAGTTCAAATAAAACAAGATCCAATATAACACCGATACATCCAGTACTGCACCAGTAGTGCCAACCTTGACCCGAACAGATGATTTATCTGTTATAGAGCTGGGAGTAAACCACCGATTGTTCACTATTTTTACGCTTTAAAATAATTTTTTTCAAAATCCTTTCTTAGTGTGCGTTTATGATCCCACAACAATATACCTTTACATTTTCGTATTAGTATATGAAGTAGTTTTTGCTCCACGTTGGTTCTATGTCAGTCAGTCATGCATTCAGACAAAACAAAGTATTTATACATTGCGATATAATCAACAACTATCATCAGATTACAATACAAATAACTACTGTTACACTGTTCTAGATTGTTGAGACGAAATAAAAGGAACATTTCCAGTGAAAGTGTTCCGCGTGCATTCTTCTACTAAAATTTCCGTTTACGTGTTCCTTCCAATTAAATAGTTCTCAGTTCTCATTCAACAAACGACAATGGGTTACGTCGGATGTTAGCTGGATGTTTCATAACTTTGCTAATAACATAGGTCAGGATACAGGCAGGAATTACAGAAACGCGACAAACCGTGAACCGCTCAAAGTTAGATCCTTCCTCAATACAAAGATAGAGTCGGACTAAATAGTGGAGTTAAAGTTAGTAAGGATAACTTACAGCTCTCCTTTGGGATAAACGAAACTTTGAAAAATAGGCAAGAAACGAATAGTGGTAATCTCACTATCAAAAAATAAACTTCAGTTCGAGTTGAACTAGCGCTCAAAGCGTCAGTTAACTCTTCACATCGTCATATGCAAAAAAACCATACATTTGAAAAATATGTATCGAGGTATTGGCGATTTAAAAAGGAATCATGCAGAGAAGATTTCAAAAATAAACAAATTTTAACATTACCAAATCTGTATATTTATGAAACAGTTATGATTGGACTAAGATAAAAAGGCTTATGATTGGACCCGTTTATACTGGAAGTCTGCATTCTCACAATGTCAGAGGAGCAACTTTGTTACATTATCAGCCGCACAGGCTTAATGTTGACGGAAAGCTTCCCTCGCAGACTGGGGTTGCTCTATTTCACAAACTTCCAGATTTTATAAGTGTAAAACCAAACACTACCAAATTTAAAAACAGACTTTTGTTGTTCGAGTCCTTCTATTCCGTGATTGAGTTCAGTAGACATAAGCGCCATTTTTAGCGAATTTCCATAAAAAAGATGAGCTATTGCAGTGGCTCTTATGGTGAGACTTAAGACCGGTCGGGAGTGTGCAATGAGCACCGATCATGGTCTCCAGAACACGTTTTCGGGTGTCATTAAAAATGTTTTATATATGTACTAGGGTAAACCCTTCTTACATAAACCCCCAATGGAACTTTCTAAAAACATATGTTATGTTTTATTTATAACTAGGGGAGACCCCTGCGTGCTCTGCACGCCAACCCCCGGTGCGACCTTCTAAAAACATATGATATGTTTTATTTATAATAAAAGTGTAGTATTAATAATAACCTCAAAACTAAGATGGTAAATAATGTTAAATGTTCAAATCAAATTATTTATTATATTTTATAACAGCAGTAATAATAAAGGTTAAAAGAACCAGTAAGGCTCAGGTCTACACTTAATCAAAAACCTAACAAAAAAGTTATAAATAATAACCTCAAAACTAAGATGGTAAATAATGTTAAATGTTCAAAACAAATTAGTTCGTAAATTTTATAATTTGAAAAAATAATTCATTTCCTCCCTTATAAAAATCAATATTTACTTCCACAAAGCAGCTGTATTAGTTAGTTTCTTATTATAAACAGCTGTTTTGTATTAAAATGTTTTTATAACCTTCTGAATACTGTAATCATCGTTATTTACATCCACGAAATCAGCTGGATTAGTTTGTTTCTTATTATAAACAGCTGTTTTGTATAGAAATGGTTTTTAAATATTTTCCATGTTAATCTTATGGGGAAAACCCGACCTTTGAGATTAGCTCACGCCATTAAGGATAAGAATTTTTGACATCTAAAACCTTATTGCAAAACTACGAAATGAGACGAATTTTTTGAAACCTCAAACATTAAAATTGGTCCAGAAATAAGGGAGGAGTTGTGTTTACAAAAAACGGCTTCACGTATTATAATGCCTTTTATATATAGAACCCAATATAATATCATTTTTGGGAATGGAAACTCTTAAATTAGTACTTTTTTCAACTATAAACTAATTTTGCTCGGTAACCGTTCGAGGTAGAAAAAGAAATGTTAAATGCAAAAGTTTTAGATAATTGAATTCCACGCTAACGATTTATCATCAAATTTAAGATCCGATCTTTCGTTTTCCCGCAAAAGCAAAAGATACAAAGCAATTACAAAACCGTTTTTGGAAATGACAACCCAAAACTACCCCTAAAACCCCCAAAATTACAACCTAAAACCCCCAAAACTACCCCTAAAAATTTGAATATCAAAATGAAATTTCTTTAGTTTTTCTATTTACATCACAAAGTATAGGCCTACACATGCCAAATTTCTTCTCTCTAGTTTCACGGGAAGTGGGAGAATTAGTGATAATCTGTGAGTGAGTGAGGGTATTGCCTAGAGATATGTGTTCGCACTCTAACGTCCGATTTAGTAAAAATTTGGTACACACGTTGGCTTTCTAAATCGCTTCGACGAGTTAGTTAGCCAAAAAAATTCATCAACCGGAAGGACTTTTTAACTTCCCGCTAAGAAAATTGAAAATTTTCTAAAATCGGGAAGTTATTGGTTTCACCCCGTTTTTCGAAAATCGAGTATTTATCAGATCTCGACGTTTTGAGGTCCTAGGAATCTTCCCTGACCACTCCCGAGAGGGTGTCACCCTGTCTGTATGTATGTGGGGGTGAGCGTGTGTGCGTGTGTGTGTGGGTGTGTGTGTGTGTGTGTGTGTGTTGTGCGGGTGTGTGTGTGTGTGTGTGTGTGTGTGTGTGGATGTATGTGTGTAAATAAATTTTTGTCGTACAGTTTCTCAAAAACGAATCAACCGATTGAATTCTACGACATGTCATTCGAAAGGGTGTATCAAAACTTAGATCTGATTAGATTTGAGAGTGAATCCATCGAGCCAATCCGAAGAAATTTAAAAAAATAACCTACATTTTTTTGGAATTTTTATATTTTTTAAAAATAACTTTAAAACGTGCGAAAAAATCATAATAAAACCATGTATACATTTTTTGTGCTTAAAAAACTGCGTCGACTGCTTTTTTTAAAATGAAAATCGAACGACGCATTCAAAAGTTATCGTTGTTTAAAAATTCACAAATTTTCGTTTTTTTGGTATTTTTTAACATATCTTCCAGATTTCTCAACCAATCAATATAAACCTGTACATTTTCTTTTTGTGCTTTAAAAACTGCGTAGAATGCTTTTTTAAAAATGAAAATCGAACGACGCATTCAAAAGTTATAGTTGTTTAAAAATTCACAAATTTTCGTTTTTTGGTATTTGTTGTAATAGTGTTTGTTGTAATTAAACTTAGCGGGAAGTTACATGGATGGCCTTTAGGGTCAACCGTTTTCCCAATTTTTTTTAATAATAAGTTATTTTACTTAACACTTATAAATAGTATCAAAATGTAGTTTTTATTGTTATTCATGTTTGTTTCTTTGTTAAAATAATTATTATATCTATCGTTATAATTTTAAAGTTAATCGTGAACAAGAAATAGGTCCGCGAGCGTTACCGACATCAGACAGACAAAAATTGATATAAGGCTTGTTTCGGATTGTTTGGTGTATGAAACGTGTATGGTGTATGAACAAGTTTGTCTTGTCGTCTAATCAAAGAAAAAAACTTCTGTTCAAATCATTAATAAAATCCATTGAAAGTAGTATTACTATTCACTTTTTTTAAACTAATTTTTAATATAAAACAGTTTTATTGACTTATGTATTGCTTGTTTCTTTTTGGATGGAAATCACTTTCTTCCTTTGTATGGTTGTCCATTTTACATATATTGCAGTTGTATTTTCGGAAGAAAAATCTGTTCGGTGTATTATTATTTATTTATTTTACATATTGTGTAGTTTTGTCCTACATTGTTTTGAACATTGTTGGTCTTATATTCATTTTTTGACACCTGAGTCCAAAAAAGTGGTTTTTACAAAATGTCTGTCTGTATGTATACAAAGCTAGAGCGAAAACTATTCGATCGATTTCAAACAAATTTGCACCAGACATGTCAAGTAGGCCTGTATAGATGCACGAAATCGGGTTTAACAATTTTGAAAAACAACCCCCTTTTGGCCAAAAACCCCCAAAAAATCAGTTAGGGTATTATTTTTTTTATAAAAAAAAACGGCTCTAACGATTTTGATAAAATTTGGCTTATTTGCAGCCCTTAATGTACCCTACCACATGCAGAAAATCGTATCTTTCTAAAAATTCTTGTATAGCTAATAATAATAATAATAATAACAACTGATTTTTAAAGGTTTTTTTGGCAAAAAAGGGGGTTGTTTTTCAAAACCTTTTTCGTTCATCTATACAGGCCTAATTAACATGTTTGGTGCAAATTCGTTCGAAATCGATCGAATAGTTTTATCTCTAGCTAATAATAATAATATTTATTAGATAATCTCCTAGTTTAAAATCAAATCTCCTACCCCTCCTACAAAAATGAAGTCACTGTGAATCTGTTTAATAATTTAAATATGTTTGTGAGAAAGTATGTGCCAGTTTCTGGTACCGTTTATTTGAAATGTGTTTGTTTTATAACCTTTCTGTTGTATATTTAACCCTATAATGTGTGTACAATTTCTGTAAGCTGCTCTGTCATGGTTTTAATGGTTTAAAATTTTCTATTTCCCGTGCTATTGTGGTTTTCCGTGATTCTTAAGTATTTTTTGGTGATTTAGGTTTTTTTTTTTTTGAAAAAGTTGTTCAATTTTCCTTAGATTCTTTGGTCTAGTGTTCTATTCTCCATTGTTATTATTATATGTTTGCAAATTTCAGGTCTTAAACCCTGTATTACATGTGCTATTATTTGGTTGTCTTCGACGTTACGGTATGTAATTAATAGATTGATTTGTGATTTGGCTGTCCATCCGTAAGTCACTTCTTATCTGGATATAAAAGTATGTGTATCTTCAGATGGTAAGCCGTGATATTGGGATGGTTGATCTAAGGGTATTTTCTCTTTCCTCTCCATTTCATTGTTTGTTTTCGTTTTTTATTTTATTTGGGTGTTGTCTTGCTTCTTCGTAGATGTGTTCGATTTTCCTTTGATTGGACCATTTGAAATTTTGAAAGATCACTTTGAAATTTTTTGTGACATCTCATGATTTCGTTCAGTGATATATTGTTCGATGAAATTTGACCTGGTACGTCCGTTTTGACTTCCATTTGCTCTCGGGTTAAGGTATGTTGTGATTGAAGCGACTGGTGCGAGCATAGCTCTGCGATGATTGCCGGCAGACTGTTGTTGTTATTGAAGCGATTATTCTACCAGTCGCCCGTTCATAACAAGACATTTTTGAACAATGCAAAGCAGGCGCCCGCGATTATCGCAACGTACCTTTACATCTAACGCGTCTGGCCTGTTAGTTCTATTCCATTAAGTTCTTTTGAAATGTATTTGATATTATTAATTATTATTAGTTATGTTTTGTTATTTATTTAAAAATCTTAATTTAGGGTATTCGAGTTTACCCCAATACTTACACTTTGTAACATCTTTTCGATCAAAGTCTAATTTTATCAAAATAATATTAAAACAATTTTATTTTCACTTAATTTTGTGTTGCATGAAATATCATTTATTTGTATTATGTTTTTGTATTCTTCCAAATCGGTTAAGTACCTACTACTGGTCTTCAAAATGTATTGTAGTTTTTTATTATTATTTTCTTACAACATTTTCTTAATTATTATCAATGAATGTAAATTTATTTTTTTTATTTTTCAACTATATATTACTTTTTTTATTAAATTCGAATAGCTAGATTAATACTTTAACATGTTACATTACATACGATTACCACCAATAACAAGGATTTCTTTTTCACCAAGCATTAGAGGTTAAAGAACTTATTTAATATTATGTTGTCTTCTGCTACTTTCAAAAGTAGTAATGTGTTGTTTTTGTTAATAAATCTTACTGAATTAGTGTATTTGTATTCTAAACTAATATTATAAAGAGGTAAAGTTTGTTTGTTTGTTTGTATGTTTGTTTGTTTGTTTGTATGTAGGGGGTAATCTCTGGCACTACTGAACCGATTGAAAAAATAGTTTTACTAATAAAAAGCTACACTATCCCTTAGTAACATAGGCTATGATTCATTTCAATAAAAACCTTTTTTTATTTCAATATTTATAAACTTACTAATCGGAAAAATTCTTAGGTTAGGTCTAGAATGATAAACCAACACATGTATTTACATTTATTACCATAGCAACCAATTGAATAAAATAACAGATAATATTTTTATTTGCTCCAATATTTCCATTAACAGCTGATTTCAAAATTTGAAGCAATTATTTTTGCATTTCTAGCTTTTATTTTAGGACTTTAAAGAGCAGACCTGAGCCTTGCTGGTTCTTTTAACCATTATTATAACTGCTGTTATAAAATATAAGAAATAATTTAAATTGAACATTTAAAATTATTTACCATCTTAGTTTTGAGGTTATTATTAATCATACACCTTTATTATAAATAAAACATAACATATGTTTTTAGAAGGTTACGTCGGGGGTTGGCGTGCGGAGCACGCAGGGGTCTCCCCTAGTATTTTATAAATTACGTAGAGCCTGCTTTTTTCCATAAACATATTTTTATGAAAAACTTTAATAAGTTATTGGATTTAAATGTAAACTTTAAGTTACCTAATGGGTTGTTTTCAGAAAATAAAATAACACTTTTAAGAAAAGAAAAAAACAATTATGCGTAATTAAGTTTTTTTTTTTTTTTTTGCTAAAGTGGCATAAAATGTCTACTTTATTTGGGAGAGGGAACCCACAGACAGCTTTTGGGGGGATTTGCGCCATAGGCTTTGGGGGGGATGGGCAGTCCTGTATTTAACTATAAAGTAAGTAATTGCCTTAAAATATATTGGTAAAGTTTGGTAGTGCAAATCTAATAATTAACAAAACGAACATATAAGCTGATTGGACAAGTTGGGGAAAAAACAGATCTGGGGGAAACGTTAAAATATAATACATTTTATTGAAAATTAAACAGGTCTTCTTGAGTAAAGTTTTAATTTTTTTACAAACAATGTGTTTGAATTTGTATAAAAAATAAATCATTTACAAGTAACTTAGTAAACTTAGTTTTCCAAACATGTATTAACCATAATTAAATGGGTTATTACCATAATTAAATACAATATGTCCATCAAAGTTTTGCTTAAAAAAATTCTAATCCTATTTTACTGTACAAATTTAAAAGTTGGCTTAGATCATAAATTAGCTTTATCTGTCACATTCCTACAGTAAAATATGCAGCAAAACAAATCCCATTTTTCAAAAAATGTGTAAGAGATGGAAAGGTGTGTTTGGAATTACGGAAGTATAAAAATTAAGAAATCAAATTTAGTTTTGACAATCATTGAATCATTAAAACTAAAGGAAAAATCTATAACCAGCCTTTGATATAAACAGACATCACTCTTCCATTCCATTGTAACAAAAAATCTCCAAGTGATAGACTGTCAAAGATGCCGAAAGCTCGCACATAAGTTCACTTTTCGCTTATCGAATCGCACGGGAATTATTGGCGACTCCCGGTCCACGTTTTCTATCCCTAAGGGCTGGCCCATTCGTTTGATGTTAGCTCTCGCCGACTGTCCCAACCTTCTTCTCGCCCCCCTCCCATGTGACATAGCTTTGTGTCGAATTCTCAATGACGGTTTTTCAAACGGTTCTTACAAGATTGTCAAGAAAACTTTGACAACACAACTTGCTGGATCTCGCTAAGATATAAAAATACTTAGATGAAATACAAATTGCTGGATCTCACTAAGATAGAAAAATACTAAGACGAAACACACATTGCTGGATCTCGCTAAGATATAAAAATACTAAGACGAAACACACATTGCTGGATCTCGCTAAGATATAAAAATACTTAGATGAAACACAAATTGCTGGATCTCACTAAGATAGAAAAATACTAAGACGAAACACACATTGCTGGATCTAACTTAGATAGAAAAATACTTAGACGAAACACACATTGCTGGATCTCACTAAGATTGAAAAATACTTAGACGATACACACATTGCTGGATCTCACCAAGATAGAAAAATACTTAGACGAAACACACATTGGTGGATCTCACTAAGATAGAAAAATATTTTTTCTAAAAATTAAACAGATCAAGAACTAAGTGGAAATAGGTATTTGTAGGGAAGGCAACGTAAAAAGTAAAATTTTGTTTCGTTTAACTATGCTTATTTCTGGTGTATCTCCATAGAGTGAATACATCCATAGATCTCAGATCAGCCTATAAATAAGTATGTGTGTGTGTGTGTGTGTGTGTATGTAAGTATGTGACCCGCTTATAACTTTTGAACGGCTTAACCGATTGGATCCTACCAAACGGCTTCTAAAGAGTTCCATCAAACTTAGATTTCCTGAAAATTTCAAAAAATTCGGACCGGTAGGTTCTGAGAAATTTCGAAAAAACTAAGAAATAAAAAATGTTCAAATCAGTTTTTTTTTTTTTTAATAACTTTTAAACGGCTTTACCGATCAATTCCAAAATCTAATCAGCTTTTAACCTTGAAAAGCGACGTCGATCCCTACCAGTCCGGTCTAAATCGGTTAATTCGTTCGTGAGATATCGTGAACGAAAGAAAATCAAAAAAAGTGTTTTTTCTCAATTTCTCCGAAATTTTTCATCAGAATACTTTTGTTGTCGATTTTTTCAATGGACTCAAAAAACTGCATCGATTGCCGCAAATCGCATAAAAATCGGTTGATTCATTTGCGAGATATCGTGAACGAAAGAAAATAAAAAAAAAGTGTTTTTCCTCAATTTCTCCGAAACTTTTCATCTGAAAAGTTTTTGTTGTTGATTCTTTCAATGGACTTAAAAAACTGCATCGATTGCCGCAAATCGCATAAAAATCGGTTAATTCATTCAAAAGTTATGGCAGTTCAAAATTTCCAAAAATAGTGTTTATCAAACTTTCATCATACTTTTGTAATTAAACTTAGCGGGAAGTTACAGTGATGGCCTTTAGGGTCAATCGTTTTCCAAATTTTTTTACCTGACTTTATAACTTTTTTGATCTGTTTGTTACTGGATTGACATTTTTGGGGTTTTATTGGTTTTATCAAAAAATAATAGTATATGAGATTATTCTGCAAAATTTCGTTTGTTTACGAGACGTTATAGCCCGTCCGGTTCCCCCAAAATCGATCAAAACGTAAAATACCATAAAACTACCCGGTTGAAATCCACGTGGGGGATTTTACCGACGGGAAAAAGTGCTACATTATAGATATGGTCACAAACAGAAACATTCTGTAACTGGAGAGTTAGATTAATTGAGGTTTTTAACACAGTAATTTTTTACCAGTTAACTTTCTTAGCTTCTGATTCCAAGTTTGGAAGCAAACTTCCAAGTCCCGAAACAGTTCCTAATCCGAAGCCACAAGGTCTAGGTGCAAACAAGTCTATTCCGTTGTGAGCGGAATAAAGCAGCAAGTGAACAAATTCTACTAATGTATTTCATACTCGCAGGCAACTATTCAGCACCTTTGTAAGTAGACCAGTTTAAAAAAAATCGGTTGAAACCCTAACACATATATAAACTTAATTTTGGAAATTCGCTTAACTGACGTTCCGCTGCGTGTTTAAATTATTTAAATTTCTATCTACACTCAGCACGGAATAGGCTTTCATTTATATATTTTCCTCATTAGACTATACTATTTTTTTGGATAGGGCAGTTGCGGTAGGCTTCAACAAATATAAAATATAATGAGTAACTAAAACAAGTGGTTGCTATGGCAATGACAAATATAAAACACGAGTAACGAAAAAAGCGTTACCAAATTGGTTGCTATGGGAATGAATGTAAGAGACGATCGGTTCCGTCCGGCGTAGTTTAGATATTATCGTCAAGCGCCTAGGAAATTTTAGGTTAGGCCTAGAAAGTAATTTTAATTCTAGGCCTAACATAAAACTGTATGTATATTGACGTTAAGACAGGTAAAATAAATTAAACATACATACAATAATTTTAGGCTAGGCCTAGACGGATGAACCAACATTTTTATGTTTATTGAATGTATTTACAATGAATGGACATTTAACTGTGTTTACCATCTTAGCTTTGATGTTATAATTAATTCTACACGTTTATTATAATAACATTTAACGTATGTAAACAGTAAATATTTGTATTAAAAAAATCGAATAATATACGGCAATTGAAAGATTAAAATTATGTGTGTATGTTGCCGTTAAGACTAGTAAAAAACTGAAGAAAAGGCGGGATGAACTTCTTTCCTGTCGGAGGTCCCACGACCACACACATTTACTTTTTTTTCATTTTAAGTTTTTAGTTAAATGCATAATGTATGTTAAATGTTGCTTCAATTAAATATTATGTACTCTTGTGTTATATTTGTTTTATAGTATTTTAACTACTATGGTCACACAATTTTTTTATTTGTACACGACTGTACAATAGATACATAATACTTTTGTGGTGAGAACCTGTGAATGTAAGTGACGGCTCCTAAGCCCTATACCGACTGAATGGAAGACAATATTACTATCACTAATGTTCAGATCGGCTACAGGTTTTCAGTAAAGTATATACAGTAGTAGGCCAACACCACCTTTAAATGTTTTTTTTTCAAAACTTTTGTTGCAAGTAATTACCAAACTTTTAGTATGGTTGAAACTTGAAACTTCTAGTCGGAGTTAACTCTATCTATGTATATGGCAAAAAAGGAAAGTTAAAGTCAGTTTAGGGTTGGTTATATACATACATTTTAATAAAAATTAATTATAATATATTGTTTTACTAAGTAACGCCGGCAGCGGTAGGTAAGCCTGTAACTACTGTGATTCTTCTTTTTACAATGTTAATAAATGTACAGTAGTCTACATTAAATACGAAATGTTGCATTTCCCTTTAGTTTGTGAATTTAATAAGATTAAAACATTTTAGATTTTGTGTCACAGCTGAAGTAGAGTATTTACGTGTGCATTTATAATAGAACAAAAGTAGTAGTACACTAAAAATGCACCCAGTATTTTAGTGGATAAAGGGGAATTAATTTTAAATAAAAATATATTTTTCATAGTTTTTTCACAAAAAATCTGATTTTTAATAATTTTCCTGTAAAGTATATAAGTACCTACAATAACTACTTTTTTTATTTTTTTTTTTTTTTTTTATTATATATAAAACTTTCGGAAATATAAGTAGGAAAGGAGTTTTGAGAATGAACCGAAAATGTATTGTGACATAACTAGTACCTATATGAAATATAGGTTGACTTAGGCTGGTTGACTTCATCCCTTCCTAAAAAATGTTGGACAGACAGACTTCACCCATACGAGTGATCCTGTAAGTATTTTTTTCTCCTTGTTTTTTATTTGTGATAATTTATTCGCCATACACTTCTCCAGCAAGAGTTAATTATTTAACTATATTACAAATGAAAAAATATTGACCAAGAACGGGATTCGAACCCAAGATATTTAGTATTTCTTGCTAGTGCTCTGCCATCTAAGCTACCGTGATCACATCAGGTTAATGTTACCTCACTTGTACGGTTTACTGCATTTTTGTTAACTAACAGACTAATAACCACTTATGATACGACATTGAAATCATACTAAATTCTATTTGCAGTCTGCAATCGTGTTGTTTTAACAAAATATAGAATTTTTAAATAAATTGAAAACTTGAACTTCTCCGGTTATGATGATTCCTTATTGGTTGGTGAGACTTCGCTGTCCATATATCTGAGTCGCTTAAATATTTACACATAAATAAATATAATGTAAAGAACAGTATGTAACGCAAACGTGCATTTTACCACTTTTTTCATTAAAACGAAAGCACCGGATTTATCCCAACTGCATTCATGTATGAACGACTTTGCGACATCAAATCTAGGCCGACCTTCATGCAATTAATTTCAGACATTACACAAACAGCTGTTTGGAATAACAATTCAATCTCAGAGAGAGTACTGAAATAGGTCCATGACGGATGCTGTAGGCGAGTACCTTTCTAAACGGTGAAATACTTGTCCGTCTGCTCCAATTTCTACAGGATTTCACAGCTGATTAATATTATGAAAAAATGTATAAACAGTAAAGCCAGAATGTTCTGTGTGTATACGGTCTTGGTATAATGGTCTTGTTGGAGGAATGTGTTTTGGGATAAACGGCATCTAAATTGCTCTAATGGTAATGCATTCTGCTTTAAGGAAACCATTGTAGAACACTATTTAATAATTTATGAGTATATTCTTTAAGCTTTAAAGAAAAATGCACACAATATAAGCATCAGTAACTTAACTTATAACTTAACTTATGAGCATCAGTAAGTTAATAACTTTAAAGATTTGCTTGTTGTCCAATGAATAAAAACCATCACATGTCCTTCAGAGGATAGCATGTGGTGAACATTTGCATTGTTAATACATTAATGCATTAATGTAATTAATACATTTTATTAGATTCAAGCATTTACTAGCATCTTATAATTTTGTAAGGTTAAGCACATACTTGAAAGCAAGTTAAGGGCATTCCGACCTTGCAAAAAATTGTTTATTTTGATAATTTTATTGATTATTACTCTCGGAAATTTTCTCTTCAAAAACGGTATATAAAAGTCAGTAAAAAAATTGTTTGCAGTGCTAAACATCTGGTGTGCACATCACACAACTTTCCTTACCAAAATAGATGCTGTATCAATTACCAAATTTTTCGAGCGAGAGATTCATGATACCATTTTCGAGTTAATAGGAGTATCCGTTTCGAAGAAAGCGGTACTAACTTCAAAACGGTTAATCCCACGGACCTGATTTTGGTCTCAATCGATTTCTCACCCCCAAAAATGTCAAGGTCGATACCAAACACGGCTAGTTTAAAAAAAAGTCATTTTTGCCCCCCAAAAGGGCGTTTTTGGGGTCAATTTTTGAAAAAATGGAAAAAGTTGAGTGGGGTATCTTTTTTGACACTCTTTTGGACGCTGAATCGAATGAGACCATTTTCAAGTCGATAGGACCAGCCCTTTCGGAGATACAAACAAAATAACTTGCGTTTTTGTAATAACTTTTTTCAACGAATTTTTAAGGGTATATAGCGTACATAGCGTGTTAAGGGGGTCTGAGTAGAGTATGTTAGCAAAGTTTAATCAAAATCGTTAGAGGGGTTTTGGAGTAAATACCAAAAATGTGCTAAAAACTGGTCCCACGGTAAGACACCACCTCCGATTTGCTTCAAATTTACATGGGTTTAATTGTTTACGTGTTTGAAGATATCCTGTAAATTTCAGTTCGATCCGTCCAGCCGTTTGCCCTGTGCACTCCGGACACACACACACACACAGACACACAGACAGACCAATTGCCAAAAATGCATTTTTTGGACTCAGGGGGCCTTGAAACGTAAAGATATTATGAAAACTCGACATCGAATTTTTGGGTCGATCGCAATACTTACCTTACCTAATATAGGGTAAGGAAAGTAAAAATAGTTTGAATAACCTTTCAGAGCTTTTATAACACATTTCACATGATTTCATACAACTCATCTCAAATAGAAAATTAAATTGCTGATCGTTCAAAGCTTTTCCAATTACCAGAGACTATCGTGAAAGATATAAATCTATTATTTTACAACAGCTAGAAAATCCTAATCTTCTGTGAAAGTACTTAAAAGAAATCTCAAAATTATAATGAATCGTTAAAGTATATATGATCGGGAATACCATATAGAACATTTGTTCCGATAGAATCGTAACCATTTGGTGTTGAATGGAGCGTTGACATATAATAATGGTTTAGTGACCAAAATTCAATTTATGGTACATTTATTGCTTAAATTTTGATATAATTTGGCTTAAGCAATGAAACAGTTCGATGTGGAGCTTATAAAAAATCTGACAAAGCAGCTTCAGTGGTTCAGTTAATTAAGAATCGTCACAAAAAGGAAGCTGGAGGTCACATGCACCAAGAAGTCAAACATCAAGTTACAATGCTGGAGACTATTAAAGTGTAAATAGTCACCTGATAATACATTTTGTTCTACTTTTTACAGTATGAGTGACAGATATTTCAGAAACCATTCAATATATCTTAACCAACTTTGTACGTCAACTCATTTGCATCGAAAACTAAATTCCGTACAAAGAGGTTTCAATAGTGGTATTTCACAATTACAAAACAAAAATAATAAAGGTGCCAAAATAACATAAACAAAATTTTAAAAAATCGTAATGAATAAATTTATAATTAAAAAAATCCTATGTTCTGAACTAGTCAATTTTCAAAATATGGAGTTCTATATTTTTTAGTAAAGATATCTAACATATAGTTAACATTGAGTTTGAGTGACAGACGGTCTGCCCTTAAGAAGCTACTAATATCAATCTTTAAAAAAAAAACTTAAACTGTATACAAACTATTTCAACATTACTTAAAGTTGTACAGTTTTGTTGAGGATTATTTTCAGTTATTAAGTGATTACTTTTTAAGGAATATAAAATGTAAAAACATATATATTATAACGATTTATAATTATAATAGTGTTAAATTTAATTAATAAATTAAATTAAATTAAATTAAATTAATAATTAATAGATTAAGTTAATTGAAATCAAAGTAATGTATTAAAATTATATCAATAGGCAATTGATGTTTACCTACTTGATTGAAGAACGTAAGGTCAGTTACAGTAATAACAAAATTAGAGAATACAAAGGTAACAACTCTGTATGAATATAAAATATTAGTCTATAACAAAGGTGCAGTTCGTTATAATATTTTTAAATTGACATTATAGATGACATCAACTACAACATAATCTTCAAATGGAAAAGATGAATTAATCAATGAATTAATCAGATGCATTTATTTTACATTCAATAGTCGGAAATGTACTGCAGAACTTGGGATCTACAAAAATAGAAGTTTCTAGAAAACATGGCTGTAGGTTTATTAGTAAACACTTTTAATAGCAATTTAAAACTTTTTCTAATTTGCCCCAAAACAAGCAAATAAAGTTACTTGAAACTGCGATTAAATTTTTGATATAACATTCTCAGCTGGCAATAGGCTTAGGCAAGAAAATCTTAAAGGTTTTAAGCATGTCCTAGCAGATTCTTGAAATTGTTATCCATACTTCCAAGCACACCCTATTCTTAAAGCAGATGCTAAACCACCTTTTCAACATCTCAGATTCTAGTTTGCGTAAGAGCTGATATACATGAAAAGCTTTTGATGGGACCTCAACTACATTATGAGCAAAAATTCAGATTGCATATACAATTGCGAAAAATATGTAACGTATTTCCTTCCTATATTTTAATGTTATAATATCAAGTTTTCCCCACAAAATTACTTTGTTTCTATGAAATCAGTTTCTTTATATTTTCAAGACGAAACGGACTGTTCCTTATGTCCCAGATTTAAATCGTTTTGACTATTTCCTGTTTGGTCATTTTAAAATAACAATTTGTTAGAAAAGTCCTACTGATACGTGACCAGCAAATTGTTGACGAAATTAAAAGTAACGGTGAAGCACATTGTCAAAGTAGTTCTTGCCGAACTCTCCAAACAGCTTTTCCATAGCTTACAAGTCTTTTTTTTTCTTCAGAGGTTTCTTATTGACCGAGCGAAACGAAGTTTTGTTTTAACTCTACCGTTCAACATTTCGTCCGTTTTTCTGTAATGTTTGACACGCTATCAAAACCAAACACTTTCGAACTCGGAATGAATGTTCCTTGAAGTTATTAAAATTGACATAATATGTATACATTTTGTATTACTATTTTTTAGCGTTTCAAGATGGTGGCAGTTTTAATTGTTCGTTTCATGTGTTCTGGCAACGTAACGTGCACTAGGAGCCAGTTATGGTTTATCCTCGCCTGAGTTACAACGATACACCGGTCAAAAGGCATAAATAAGGTCGTAGTAGACATAGATAATAACGAGGCTGGCTCTTGTTGTATTTACCTGACCCAATCAGACATCCTGGATTGATAAATTGTGTCTTCTATCTGGACCAAATCAGCCAGATGAAACAGGCCTTCGGATAGTAAAAGTTTAAGAAACCTATTTTTTAGATATGGAAAGTTAATTTAAGTGGTTGTAAAGTTATTACAAAGTTAATACATTTAGACGTAATGTATGTGTAGCCTCCTGGATTGTATATTATGATGAATATATTATAGGTTAGTTATCTTAATTTTTACTCCGTAAAACAATCAAAAGTAGTATCTAACGGTGGTATGGTGATTTGATTGTACAGTCATCTTCAGATCCATGACAAAATATGAAGTTATTGAACCTTACTACATGGCGTCGTCTTCTTTATTGGCACATTTAACATGACATAAACACTTAATTAAAATTACTAAAAACTAGCTGACCCGTGCAAATATTTCGCAAGTTAGATGTAGGCCTACTTACCTGATTTAATGCAATGATTTAATTAAATAAATTATGTTTATTTATTTAATTGGGTTTAATTTGATTGATTTGTGTGATAGATTATACTTGCATATAGAATGTAAGCAATGTAACTAACAGATGTCATGTTAGTTACACAGATTGTTAATAGATGGCGCCTTTCATTAGGAACCATATGAAGTATAATATAAAAGTTTTTTAAATCAATTTTTATAACGAAATGTGAATTTTAAGCTGGTTATCTATTTTTCGTCACTAGCTGAGAACATAAGCTTTAACATTATGTTTCAATAATTAATTATTATGAAGAATTAAGGGAGATTTCGCTTAGTGACAAAAAAAAACACCTTTGAGAAATATTTAGTAATATATAAGGATATGAGTTAGAGAATAAAAAAATAAATTAAAAAACATTGAAACATTTAAACACATTCACATGATACAATCTCACGAACCGTTTGCAATCAAATAATTACGTTAGCTGTTACCGATATTGGCGTCGGCGCACAGGAGTCAAATGTACTGATAACGTAGTCCGGTAATCCATTTAGATACTACTTTCGCTTGTTTGACGGAGTCAAAATTAAAGTAGTTGAACTATAACATATTCATTTTAATGTATTTGTTTTGTAAATAATATGGCTGTATACATAGAAAGTAAAGATTACACGACAAGAGAGACAAATTACGATGTCCAGTGTCTCTGGAAACATGTATTCACGTATTCAAATTGAATGACAACGTTGTCATTTTTAAAGCTTGCGCTAAAAATCAGATCTAAATTTTTCACGTGAAGATTACTGTTAATAAAACTCATGAAATATCCTATACTCTAATACGAGCAATGTCTGTTTGTACGTACGAGCAATCTCGAGATCCAGCGGAAGGATTTTGCTGACAATCGATTGGTGAAAACCACTACCTCAGGAAAACTCTTATTTTTCTAAACAACTCATTTGAAAATTTCAAATTTCCCCCGATAATTTTTCAAAGCCCGTTCCTTTGGCAGTGGTTTCGTTAGATAGTAGATATTCTTATTACTTTATAATTATGAGAAGAAGTTGAAAAACTTTTTTTATATAATAGAGATGCAATAATAAAAAATACCGAGCGATGCTCGGTCACCCAGGTACTAATAATATTATTAACTTATTTATACCAAAACAAAAGTTAATATTTTGTATTGCTTGTTTAGCAGGATTTAAAAGAGCTAACCTATGACACCAGACTTAAAGGAGTAGTTAGTTATCATTCCATGTGTTGAAATCTTTACCATTATTTATAACATGGCCTACATGTTTACATTATTTATATATTGTATATTTCAATTTAATTTAAATTCCGGGATTTGAAAAATAAGGATAAATTAAAATTATTTTCTAAAACTCGTGGTTTATAACATGCTAAACAGTTACAGGAATAAGTATAACATTCTTTTATGTAACATACAAAAACTAATACATACATAATCAGAGAAACACATGAGTAGCCTATTCAAATAATCAGAAAATCATCAAAGTGTTTTGGCATTTCACCTTGGTTGCATTCTATGGAGCTATCTATTCAACAGATCTTTCTTTTGGAGGATATTTAGACTATAAAGAAAGAAATGTATATATCGTTCTATTTTTCGTGTAGCTTTTGAATGTTTTTTTTAAGATAAGTGCTTGTAAAAAACACAGAAAGGAGTAACCTTTTATCTCCTACCCCAAGTAGTAATATAGCCTTTCAAAGATCTAAAAATCAAAATTTCAGGTCCAATTTACACGAAAACGGTTGGGGTCAAATTATGTATAAAATCCAAAACCGTAACACAAAATAAGAGTTTCCATTATATATTTTTAAGGTGACTGCTATATTTAAAAATGGCTGGTCTTATTTCAATTTTAAACCACCAAGTTATACGAAATAGACTTACCTTTAAAATGAAATGTTAAACATGTTATCTACCTCTTTAAAAACTGACTTGATTGCAACAGATAGATCAAATTAACACATGGCGAGCACACTGCGTTTCATGAATCTTTAGTTTTATTAATTTCGCGAAACCAAGTTTCATGAAACTCGGAAAAACTGTTTCCTGTTGCTTCAGTTTTACGTTTCAAGTAGTTTTGTTCACATACGTTTTCGCAATAATTTCTATAATAATTGCGAATCGCCTGTGCTGTGGTCAGTAAATTTAATTCCAAGTATGATTGGCAGAAGTTGCAGAAAAACAACAGTGTTTATATGATTCCCAACTCAAGGAGTACAGCAACAGGGAAAAAGTTCAATTCAATTCAATTTATTTTATTTCCTTATAATACATATTTTTAAATACAAGGAACTGTGCCCATATTGGCATTAGCCTGTGCGTGGGCACGAGTCGTATCTGAAACATGCACAACAAGGAAGCCATATTTTTAGGCCTAGTCTAAATTAGAAATTACAATTTAAATACAATATAGGTTGAGTGGGAAGTCCCAAACGGAAGAATTCAAGTCAACAACCCGGGTCAACAATTTAATCCTGTATCAACACACTGAGTATTTACAATATTAGTGAGTTAAAGGTGCGTGGGAAGAAGTGGCACGAGAAGTAGAAAAATCATGTATTTATAAGTATTTATTATATTTTTAAGTATAAGTACAAAACAGAAGAACATTATTTCAAGTTTAAAACATGTAGACAGATAAAAAGTGAACTCAAGCGCTACGTTAATGCCTAGGTCTACCTTAATCTACTTCCAACAAAGGCAATCGATTGAAAGGGGAAAATGGATTGTACTTTTTTATTACATAACAATAAACTGAGCTGGGTACCTAATTGCTGTTGTCATGAATCAACTGCCATTGTGAAGGATCTGCTATGCCGGGAATCAAAAACTGTCAGAAAAAGTGTTTTATGGGACAGATGAACAGATGTCCTGATGTAATTGTGCAACACGTAGGCACTTGCGATTATGGATTAACTAATTCCACCAAACTATCAAAAAGTGGCTTCTACATTCTAAAGAAACTCTTAAATATGACGTGATCCATTTTCTTAAATATGACGGTATCACTTCTAAGTTCACGAGCTACAATGTACTAAGTGATGTGTTGCCGATGCCTGATCACCGGGTTAACCCAATACTTAGGTTTTTTTCTTATTTTGCAGCCACCACAACAAGAAAACCACATGTCATCATCGGAATCCACCACGAAACTGATGGAAACCCGTTTCTTCCGCGTGCAACTTGTTTCTTGAAGTTTCTTCAGTGTGCACCACCCCTTATAAGCCGACAAATCCAACCGTTTCTATATTGTTTAACCCTCTGTATAAAAGAAAATTTTTGTTATAGGCTTTAGTTTTTGTTACTTTTATTCTATATCATGTCCCATTCTCAACTACACATATAGTGTTTCTATTGACCTGGAAATGTTGTAAATAACGCTGCGAGTACTCAAACCAACTACTTCGATTTTATAGTTCCACATTCGCACTGATGCACAGCTTTTTGCTCCATTTTAACATAACAAACTACTTTTCTGCTGAGCTTTAACACAAAATATAACATTACGTTATGTTGAAACATCGTCAGTGGTGTTACTAACCAGGATTTATACAAAATGGCGCATGTATACAGTCGTATAACTGAGTAAACGGATATACGAACACATTTCCTTAAATTTATTCTTTCCCTGTAATCTATACTAATAGGCTATTAAAAGAGGTAAACTTTGTTTGTTTCCATGTTTGGGCTGTTCTCGAATTTTTCTTAACCTATTTGAAAAAATCTTACACTGGTGGATAATTTAGACTTTTCCTTAATAACACAGGCTCATTAGTTTTTAAAAATGACTAGCTGGCCCGATCCGGCTTTGCACTGATAGACAAATCAAAGTTAAATGTAGGCTATATTAACAAAAAATGTATTATATCAACAAATATAAATTACAATATGTATTTCTTATGGGGATTTTTATTAACATTCGACCAACCCCCAAACCTCCACTAAAATTTCGAATTTTTTTAAACCTTTCTTAGCGAGTACCTAGGGCCCTAGAGGAAGCTACATAGCAAATTTCGTTCCAATCCGTTCGGTGGTTTTCTAGAAATTGTGATTTAGTAACCCCCAAAGACTTCAAATTTTTTGAAACACTTTCTTATCAGCATCTACGGCCCTAGAGGAAGCTAAGGACAAAATTTCATTCCAATCCGTTCAGAAGTTTTGGAGAAATGGTGATTTAGTAACTTTTACCCCCCCCCCCACCAAACCCTCCTAAAAATTAGAATTTTTTAAACCATTTCTTATTGAGCACGTATGGTCCTAGAGGAAACTACATACTAAATTTCATTCCAATCCGTTCGGTAGTTTTTGAGAAATCGTGATTTAGTAACTTTGACCAACCAAAACCCCTCCTAACATTTCGAATTTTTGAAACCCTTTCTTAGTGAACATTTATGGCCCTAGAGGAAGCTACATACCAAATATCTTTCCAATCCGTTCGGTAGTTTTGGAGAAATCGTGATTTAGTCACTTTGACCCCCTCCCCCCAACCCCCTTTAAAATTTTTGAAAACCTTTCTTAACGAGCATCTATGGCTCTAGAGGAAGCCACATAAAAAATTTCATTGCAATCCGTTCTTTAGGTTTTGAGAAATCGTGATTTAGTAAGTTTGACCCCCCCAAACCGCCCCCCTAAAATTTCGAATTTTCGGAAACCCTTTCTTAGTGCTCGTCTAGAGCCTATAAAGAGTATTAGTTCCAAATGTCATGTTTGTAGGCCTCGTGGTTTTGGAGAAACTGTGATGCGTCAATGAGTCAATGGTATTTGGCTTTTATAAGTATAGATAATCCCTTACGGTATATTATGTACACATTTAGTTGCTATGGCAACAAATAAATATTAATAAATACGCAGCTGACTGGGTTCATCAGTTACAAAATATCAATATCTTAATCATAATAAATATTAATATCTTAAATAAATATTAAAATCTTAAATAACTATTAATATCTTAAATAAATATTAATATCTTAAATAAATATTAATCATCTTTAAAAATTGGCCGCATTTTATTCACAGAGATGTTAAAAACCTATAACCTAAATTTATTTGAACATGATTTGGTTGTTTAACACCAGGATTGGGAAATATTAATTTCATTGAATTCTTACCTTGTTAGGTCAATCAACAATCCTTTTATTTCACTTTGTATTTATATATAAAACCATTAACTGATCGGTATCGACTAAAACGTCATCTTCATTTTGTATATGAAGTTGTAACTATTGACCATGCATGGTCAAGTTCTAGATTTTTAATGTATAATGTTTTGAGTTTTTTAAATTTGTATTAGAATAACCAAAATGCCGATAACATTTACATACCTAAAGATGACGTTTTAGTCGAAACTACTCGTTATAAAATACAAATGGTGAAAAAAGGATTAGACCCTACTGATGGATCAAATAAGGTAAGAATTGATTTTTCTTAAATATATAACCTAAAGGTAAAACTGAATTCAACTTTCTTACAATACCATAAAATGTTCATAAAGAAAATAATTACATATTTCTAAGATGGCATGAACTTTATTTTGTCTTAACCTAAAACATTAATTCATTAAAGGAACCTATTTTAATGTTTTATAGGTGTCTTGTCGCCTACATGTTGAACATTTTTACAAATGGTCAAACAATGTAAGGATACACATTTTTTGTACAAAAACATTATAAGGAAAAGGGGCTGTAAGAGGCTTTTAGAAAAAATATTGGTTTATTTATTTTTAAAAATGATATTAACATCAGGAACACTCCTGTATCTTCAGAACGATTTATTGCAAATGTTTCAAATTACATATGTAACATCATGTGGTGGCCCTCAATCTTTGTTCCAACATAAGTACAAAAGAGAGTAAAGTTGTGCGGGAGGTAAAAACAGCGCCAACGAGTTCGCGTATTATGGTATTTGCACTGCTGTGCCACTTGAATTATCCGCAGTTAAAAACGTTTCTTTAAAGTAGCAAATTTCTGCCTATGGAGAAGAGGCTCTAGAAAACAAGTTGGTTGTAGTTTGTATACTGTATTCAGCGTGTCTGGGCTAGCCATATTTATAATATTTACATTGGCTAATATGTTTTAATTTATACCTAACGGTACATGGTAAACAAATTGTTGAGATATTTCATAACAACTCACAACGACTTGTTTCATAACACGTTCATCGCTCACTGCGCGGTCGCAGAATGTTTGCCAAGATGTGTTGATTTATTCTCAAGTTTCAGTTTATTTTCAAATAAACTTTAAAGCAATCCGTGGTTTCGTAACGTGAAGTTGTCTAGGGAAGACGGCCAAAGTAATAAAATACAATATAACCTTTGTACGTACGGCTTTCATTGAGGACAGACGGTACTTGATGTATGTATGTACTTGTTTATAAGTTTACAGAACTTGGATGTGCAGTCTCGTAAAATTACGTGAACAAATGACTCACATCTAGTAGAAAGATAGTACTAACAAATTGCTCATAATATTAATATAAAGTATATCAGAAACATTATACTGTATTATGTAAGTTGACCGAGTATTTCGTAAATAGAGGGGTGTGGGATTTTGAGGAGAACATATTCATAACTTTTTATCAAACTGTCGAATTTGCTATAGTTTTTCAATAAAGTACCTCTACCTCCACCAAAGTTTTCATAATTTTGGCTGCGGTACTTTATGAAATAGAGGGGGATGGGGATTGAGCAATATTTTTGGTAATACCTTGAAAACTAATTACACAAAGAAATAGTTTTGATGTCATGAAATAAAGTCCTTTCAAACAATCCCCATACGACAGTGTTTCTTCGCTAAATAAACAGATTAATATCATTCACGCAAAAACTCCGAGCCTACTGCGCATGCGTCAGAATCCATGTCACCCTACCCCGATCCAAGTGCCTCTGTCCTAATCAAACATCATTTCCGAGAAAATGTCAGAGTAGAATACAATAACCTGTTTGCATTCAAGGCGTATAAAGAAGGTTTGTGCATCGAGGAGCGTGAACTCGTCCGGCCCGCGCAGCTACGTCACGTGCTACACACTGAACCAGTAGTTCAGAGCGCAATTGTAAGCTTCTGCTCAAACTGCAAATTAAATACTTTATGGTTGTCTAAAAATTATGTTTTTGGTATCGATGGAAAGGTAATAAAGTGAACATTAAAATGATCTATGTCCATGGTCAAATATTTCTAGGCGTATAATTTTGAAACAAGCCTAAATCTAATATACGGGTTTGAATGACATAAAAACTACCCTAAGTGAGGAAGTTTTTCACTGTTACTTTAGGGAGGCATTCAAAGACATAGAAATGTAGAGAATAAAATGTAGTATCAATTTTTTTATGAAAGTTATAGCTGTCCTACATAGTAAGATTTTAATCAGAACCATAGTTACTAGCTTCTTGTGGCGATTGAATGTACGCTAATCTAATTTGTTATTAGTTCCCATTTCTCTTCGTTATTTATTACTCACATTGTTGTGAACAGGTAAATTTTGTTTAGTGTATAAATATGAATTTTTAAAGAGTTGAGAAATTTAAGTAGCTCTATAGGGTAAAACCTTTTACCATCAATAAGATGGTGATTTTTAAAGTTTATTGGTTTTGTTATGTTTACTAGTCCTACTATTACTAGTAGGCTACTAAATTTACTTTTCAAAAATTGAAATTTGTTTAGTTAGCCTACCCAAGGAAAAATAATAAATAAAAATTAATATAAACTAATTATGAATGAAATAATTAAAAAAATAGTAGTCTAGGTGATAAATAAAAAGTCATGGTGAATACAACATTGAGTTTTATTTCACTATTAACCCTAGACTACTTATGTCAACATTTTGTCACAGGATTACTTATGTATCGTAAATTTGACTACTAACAGATATTTTTTTATTTTTACTGTACTAAAATAATTTTGTAATTATTTTTTTAAATTGTAATTGTATCTTAGAATATTTTAGGGCTATATATTTTTTTTAAATAAATAGAATAATTTGTACCACCAATATTTTATTTTTTTTACTCTTTAAAATTATTTAATAACATACAACAGCATTTCAGTTACGGCTTAAATTCTGTCCACTTCGAACATAAAACAATTTTAATAGGTAGGCTCTACTCTAAAAATATATGTTTTAACCGTCTAAGCGTCAGGCACTTTTTTACTGCTTGTACACTTGTCATTATCACTTAGATAGAATGTATCCTATTCAAGTAAAGTATACACTATTATACATTTTATTGTTCAGGAAAGTATGGAGAACATTGCCATGTAAACAAAATATTTAAACAAATTTCTTTAACTATTTTTGCGTTTCAAAAGAAGAAAAAAAAACAAATTGGTAAACCAAAATTTCAAAAGTAAGGGTTTTAGAAAAATACTACACAATTTTTTAGTTATAAATCCAACATATACAAAAAAGGGGAAACCCCTGCGTGCTCCGCACGCCAACCTCGTTGGAACCTTCTAACACATAATCATTTTATGTTTTCTTTATAATAATTAATTGTTTAGGATTCATAATAACCCCAAAGCTAAGATGGTAAATAATGTTAAATGTTCAAATCAAATTTTTCGTATATTTTATAACAGCAGTTATAATAAAGGTTAAAACAACCTGCAAGGCTCAGGTCTATACTTTAATAAAAACCTAACCTAAAAGTTAAAAATACAAATAATGGCTTCAAAGTATGAAATCAGGTGTTAATGGAAATATTGGAGCAAACAGTCATTTTATTCAATTGGTCGCTGTGGTAATGAATGTAAATACATATGTTGGTTCATCATTCTAGGTCTAACCTAAGATTTTTTCCGACTAAATTTACAAATATTGAAATACAAAATGTTTTTATTAAAATGAATTATAGCATGTGTAACTCAGGGATAGTGTAGCTTTTTATTTCGTAGATCAACATTTCTTGGGAATCGATGAAACCTTACTGGTAAAAAGCTGTCTTTTTTGTTTGAGTTACCGCAGCCAAACACGGCACAAAAAGGCATTATAATTAATGGTTATTAATTATAAGAAATGTTATTACAATAATACACTATGTTGCCTATAATTAATAACATAATTTGACGTCAAAAAAGCTTGAAGGTCGTACAGGTTTCGGCGGTAAATATGGCGCGCTGTTTCTTTAATACGCGTTGGTTTGCATTTGCTTCACCGCGAGTGTAGGAGGGGAGCGAAAGGAGAACTCGCGACCAACCAATCTCCCAAGAAGAGGGTGTAAAATCAAAGGATATAACTTTTGTGGACTGCAATCACCAAGGATGGTTATTTTATCAAATGGCATATCCTATCAGTCAATGGCTGGAGACTGATAAACATGAATATTAACTGTTCCTAGTCTTACTCAGCCTCTGATGAGAGACTTTTTGCAGCAGGAGCCCTCCTCATTATGCTAATGTGGCCAAAGCGATTTTAGATCGAGATATTCCCCACTTTTCGACTAGACTCTAAGATCGCCAGGCTTGACGGTTTGCGATTTTGTTATGGGGTTTTTTGAATGAAATGTTTATTCTCGCCCTACCCTATAGAAAGATGATGAATTAGTGAGGCTGATTGAACTATTGTTGGTACAGTAATTTTTTAAAAGCTTATGTTTTCTTGTTCGTTGCTATCAGTGCATAGCTATTGATGGATTTCAATTCGAATAAAGGTCAAATTTGAATCATTAACAATTTATTTGTGTTATTTTTCTTCACTTTTTATATTTATCAACTTTTATAAATTTTCATATTTCATCTGCAAATCAACAATTAATTTATAATGGTTAAGTAAATCAAATAATTTTTATGAAAACTTACCATTATTTTTGTTATACCGCCATTTTGTTTTGATTTGCTGCACAAAACTATAACTGGAGAGTACGTTTTTTTAAATATTTATATACCATAACTGTAAATGTCAAGTGTTTAGAGCGTTCCATATGTCCGGCATATTAATACAAAAATAGCGACCTCTTAGGACAACCAATAATCAATATATATAATTAATTCATGAACATCGAAAATTGAAGTACCTTTTTTAGTATTCATTATAAAAGGAGAGGAATGAATTACAAAGTTACATATTTAAAAAGTTACTGTGCCAAAGTGCACGCAAAAAGTCGTGTATGTATGTTGCCGCTAAGCCAAGTAAAATAAAGAAAACTATGAATAACCTAAAATCGTGTTGCAAAGCTGGTTATCCACAGTTGTTTTATCTGTTATTGTATGCAGTTGGTTGCTATGGCAATAAGTATAAAAATATATATTTGTAGGTCATGGCTTTATATTTTTCTTACACACATGAATTTTCAAAAAAAACATTTGTAGCTGTACTATACCGTTGCCTCCCCTGCACGGATTTTTTTTTAACATACAAGCAAATATTTACCGTTGTTTCCATTTCTTTCAAATTGATTTATCACTTATCTTTACTGTATTTATTTGTGAAATTATTCTACCATTTTATAATATAATTGTTTACTTCTAAAGAAATTCAAATTAATTATATTTACTAAATATTTATTATTAATTCCACCTAGCTTCCTCTTTGCCCTTTCCCACTCATTTCCTCAATGCGTCAAGGTACGAATTAAGAATTTGCATACAAATAAATTCCAATTAGCTATGTGAAAAACGAGTTGAATTTCCTTACTTTACAAACTTAATTGGTTGAATTTTGTTCCTTTACAAACTTAATTTGTTGAATCTCGTTACTTTACAAACTTAATTGGTTGAACTTCGTTACTTTACAAACTTAATTGGTTGAATTTCGAAGGAGATACTAGTATATATAAATGCACCATTCAACTACCACTGAAAATCAGCAGATCGCATCTGATAAAGTCCGTCTCAATGTGGGGAATCTAGTCGCGTAGTCGTGTGTTCGTCCTAGTCGTACGTAGTTGCTTCCAATGTACAAGAAGATTTAGATTAGGGACACATATATTCATTTTGTAAATACAAATAAGTCTCCTGGATAAGCATTGTAAGAGTTGCATATTTTTAACACTGGCAAAGATGATTGGTAAAATAAAGTAAATGGCTCTCTTAGTCTCTTACGATATTTTCTTAAGGGTCGGCTCTAGCTGTCGGCCATGTTGGTTGACACTCCATAAGACCAATGTTAAATTAAAATCCATATTTTTCCTTTATTTTTGATCGGATAATTATGAACGATATGTCATTTTAAAGCTATGGCCAATACGCATGCAAATGGCTTTTCCAAAATTAAGAAAAACGTTTTGTTTAATATTTATTAACAATTTAAAAAATTAATTTTTAATAATTTTGTATGTTGTCACTATTAGTTATAGCGAAAAAGTACCAAGCCATTTGCATGAAGAATTTTGTCCCCAAGAGTTTGGTATTTTTTTGAAAACGCTATTTGAACAATTGCGGGTTTTAAATGGATTTAGGCTGAGCAATGTCCGTGTAACCTACCGCCGCTATAGGGTGACTTTAAATATTTTTTTACGATGTAACTATTAATTATAGCGAAAAATTATCAAGCCATTCGGATGAAGAATTTTGTCCCCAAGAGTTTGGTATTTTTTTGAAAACGCTATTTGAACAATTTCGGGTTTTAAATGGATTTAGGATGAGCAATGTCCGCGTAACCTACCGCCGCTACGCTGGAGTCGAAGGTTGCTTTCTGTTTTACTAGAGCCGACCCTTAACTTCACTCGACGAGTTACCTATTCCATTCTTATTATACGCTCTTAATACATTGCTTCCTTCATTTCGACGCCCTCCAGATGCTTTTCTCTGACTCATGCGTTAGACAGAGTGTTGTAAAATCAGCCGTTGTATAAGTTATTATGTTTAACAAATTCGCCGTCATTATTCAAACAGCAGGCTCAAGTCCCAATGATAACACATACACAGCTGTTGCGCAAACATTAAAGTGTCTATACTTGTATGGATTTACTATATTTCTCCATTTCTCTGCAACTGTTTTGTAGGTCAAATGTACTTAATGAAAGTGTGTGTTAACGTTCTAAGAAATACTCATCGACTGTCAGCTAAAGAGGGGGTGTGAGAGAGAGAGAATTTTCTTTATTTTGTGAAGTTTGTACTATCAATTCCTCTTTTACAATTAACGTCTTAAAAATAACTGAATAAGATGGCTGCCAAAAAAAACATGGCGGCCCGAAAATTCCCCAAAATCAAAATTCGTCCAAAATTTCTCAAAAATCCCCAAAATCGCCCAAAAATCTCCAAAATGGTGAGCTTAGATTAGGAACCAAAAAATCCCCAAAATCCCCAAAAAAGGTGGGTTTAGGTTAGGTTAGGATAAAAACACCCCAAAAAAGGGGGCGTGGCTTAGGTTAGGAACCAAAAAACCTCCAAAAACACCCAA
>JAGFPH010000501.1:196870-241821 GCA_018207615.1 Philaenus spumarius
CGTTTTGGAACACCCTGTATAGGCTGCGATATATCGACAAGATGGCGAACTAGATGACGACGGATTGTAAATTTAACGCCGTCGTTTAACAATGCACATACAAATTTTTCCGATCACCCGGTCGTTTTGGAACACCCTGTACATATAGGAGATGGCCGACAACACCCACCCCCACACCCAGAGAGTCACGTGACCAAATGCGGCTCTCTGATTGGCTCAAACGTAGTCCCATAAGAGCCCATGTTGGGCCTCAAGTATAGGGATGACTACTAGGGGACTTTGAGGGGTCAAAGTCGCTAAAAAAAACCACTGAACGGATTGGAATGAAATTTAGTATGTAGCTTCCTCTAGGACCCTAAGTGCTCGCTAAGAAAGGGTTTAAAAAAATTTTAAATTGTAGGGGATGGGGGGTCAAAGTTACTAAAAATCTCCGTAAGAAATGCATAGTGTAATTTATATTTATTGATGTAATATATTTTTTGTTATTATACATTTAACTTTGATTTGTCTATCCGTTCAAAGCCGGATCGGGTCAGCTAGTTATATAAATAAAGCGTTCTACCTAAAAACAAAAAGACTTTTTTAAATTATTTCGCTCATAAATGTGGAGCAGAGCGAGTATTGAATTCGTCTAGTATGTTTTTTGACATTTTATGATTGTATCGATCCAATGAACAATTTCTGCAGTAATTCCGAAACATCTGTACAGTAAAGACACCACAAATTGTATCCTAGTTGCAGACTAACGTACTTTTCCACATTACTCTCTGTGCCTTGTGATGATGTCATCTTAGGCAAACAAGTGTTTACAACATAAGAGCATCTGGATGGAGGTCCAAGTGGACTGTCACGTTCGTTTACAAAATATATGTAAACTTCAGTTATTCGAACAAAAATAATAACCCCTACGAACTGTAAATGTGAAGGTCTGTAAAAACAACTAACTATACAAAATTGCCAAGGACCACCACTGAAATTTTCAAATTCTTTCAAGCGTACTATGAAATAGCCCTACAAGGCCGATAACCCAAAAAGTCTTATGTTTATAATAACAAGGAATAACTATACTTCATTCAGAGTGAAGCCTCCTCCTTCTACAGACGTGCCATAACGAGAAGCAGGTTCACATGATTTCAACCGCAACCGCCAAATTTATACTACGATGCGTAACACTTTAATCTTTGTTAGTTCTTAATTTTTAAAGAAATAAACGGTACCAGGAACTGGCACATACTTTCTCACAAACATATTTAAATTATTAAACAGATTAAATGTGACTTGTAGGTTGGGGTAGGAGAGGTGATTTTTTACTAAAGTTCGAGATTAACTAATAAATATTATTATTAATTATTATCTAGAGAGAAAACTATTCTATCGATTTCGAACAAATTTGCACCAAACATGTCAATTAGGCCTTTATAGATGCACGAAAAATGTTTTAAACATTTGGAAAAACAACCCAATTTATGGCCAGAAACCCACAAAAATCAGTTATTATTATTATTATTAGCTAAACGAGAATTTTTAGAAAGATGCTGTTTTTTGCATATGGTAGGGTACATTAAAGGCTACAAATAAGCCAAATTTTACCAAAATCGTTAGAGCCGTTTTTTATAAAAAAAATAATAACTGATTTTTTGGGGGTTTTTGGCCAAAAACGGGGTTGTTTTTCTAAATTTTTCCAAACCGTTTTTCGTGCATCTATACAGGCCTACTTGACATGTCTGGTGCAAATTTGTTTGAAATCGATTTAATAGTTTTAGTTCTAGCTTTGTATACATAAGACATACATACAGACATACAGACAATCATACAGACATACATACAGACATACAGATAGACATTTTGTAAAAACTACTTTTTTGGACTCAGAGGGTCCCAAAACGGATATTTCCACAAAAATCTCAACATCGATTTTTTTTGCGATCTCTATACTTTCTTTATACTATAGTATAGTGAGAAAGTAAAATGAATTCACATTGCTCCTTATGGCAGATGTAGTGAAGTCGTTGATCTTCTCAAAAGATAGTCTTTTTTATCAGTTAACAGGAAGCCTAAAACAGAGTCCTACATGACGGCTAAAATAACCTGGTTCACATTACTTTTTCCACCCCCCCCCCCCCCCATTTCAGTAGATTTCTTCACCTCACTATCAGACGAAATTAACCCTTTTTTCAGCGAAAACACTTATATAAACATTCACTTTCTTCTGGCTATGGACGACTTGGTCACTTTATTTTTATTTACTAGCGAGAAATTCTCCCTATTTAAAACATATACCTATTTACCTTGTACTTAATACACTGTATATTAGCACTACTAACAAATAAAACAACTACAACCACTAACAAAAAACAGAAGCTGACCGCAAGTGAAACTGCCGCGCCCGTATCCAGTGAACATTCTTCTATTGATGGCAATCCCTGTCTATGACAAACCTAAAGAGTGGCTTCGCTCTGAACTCTCAGTGAATGAATTAGGTGTCTAACATGGAGAAGAATGAAGGAAAATAATTATTTATAGTATTTTAATAATGTATTATATAACAAGAGGGCTCCGATCCCTGCTCATAACACTCGCCGTACCATTGCGGAGTAGCAAATGCAAACAGATTAGGCCTATTGTGTACTCTGAACTTTCAAGAAAATTACTTTTGATTAGGACAGATACAATTGTATCGAGGGTGGGGGGAGGGGTAGCGGTGACCAAGGTCCTGACGCATGTGCAGTAGGGCCAGAGTTTTTTCGTGAATGACAGGAATTATTTTATATAATAGAGTAATATTCAATGGCTATTTTAAATGGTTTAGTTCTGTAGTATTAAGTAAAGAAGAGTGTATTTAGTGTTTAAATGGCAAGATTGTTTGGTTATCATAATGGAGCTTGTAAATATAGAAAATATTTAACTGGTTTGTATCATTGTTAATGTAAGTAAGATGTACTGTTTAGAAATATTTGAACGGCAAGTGTTAAATGCACCTTTAACATAATGAATTTATGAACACTGTGCAGATGGATCTAAGCATTACAGATACATCCATTTATTTGAATTTAAATGTACTTAACTTGTGGATTTATAGTTTTTGTGGTAAATAAACTCGTTATTATTATTATTATTATATTTTTAAATATGAATTATAGAACTAATGTATGCTATAATATACATTATAATATTTCCTTTGAGGTTTTAAACTGTATTTAAATACAACCTTTTATCATCAATATATTTTTTTTGTTTATACAAATTTAAAGAAGAGATACCTATTCGTTTAGCTTCGGAAACATTCGTACATCTTCGTATAACATATAAACATATTCGATTATTAATTTGTTCACTATAATATTAGTAACTTCTAAATTATTTGATCTATCAATATAAAATAAAAAACAATTAAAAGATAGTATTTTTATTTTTCTTTAAATATATAATAACGTATGTAAATACAAATGATTATCAAAAAGGCCTACTGTTTTATAATCCTTATTATTGTACACATTTACCGAGTTAAAAATCCCCGTCAGCATAGTTAGGTAGGCCTAGATAAGTAGGTCTTAATGTTGTTTTTAAATAGTTTGTTTTTTAATTTGTGTATTTCTTATGTGTATCAGCCTGTGATTTTTCACGGGTCTTACTAGTTAATAATAATGAAGGCCTATAGATAAATATTTAACTAATCAAATTTGTTTAACCAAAAAATGTATCTTTATAAAAATTGTCTTATTACGACCGTGAGTGTATTCATAATTCATTATTTTATTTGGCAAAAAACGGGCAAATAGTTTTTGACTAGTTCTCTCAACATTGTTTACCATAACTCGTATATACAAGGTTCGGAACTAATTTTGGTTTATTTGAAATGTTTATAAATTTTATAAACTAAGCCTACTTTATGTTATATTATGTTTTATTATACTCATGTTAATATTTGGCTCCATATACAAATATTAATGCACATACACAGAACACCCAAAGTAATACGAACGATAGTACAGCCATTTGAAGTTTAAGATCGTATTTCAAATGAACTTCTTACGCAAACATAAAGAGATAAAAGTAGTAAAAAAATTAAGGCGATTAATCAATCGAAATTAAGACGATCGCTGAAAGTTATGACATTTTACTCCGTCGAGAAGTTCCTTGAGGCCACACTTTGATAGTTATATTATGTACATTTTATCATTGTTATTACTGCTTAGTTTTAAATTGTTTTATACTTGCTTTTGTTATTGTTCCGTTTGCTTTGTTGCGAATTTTAAATGATAAAACTATTTATTATATCATGTTATGTTTACATAGGCGTATTTGTCAGGCAGAAAATAAATTAACTAACTATTTATACATGTTAAACGGGAAAATTTCATTTGCAAATTGTTTGCCATAAAAAGTAACCGTAAATTATTCTCTACCCGGGAATACGCCCTGCAGCGTTGTATAATCTCCCAAATTGGCCTTTCACTTACAATACCGCAACATCCATCAACTATGGGATGCGACAGTTTGTCACTTATTTAAAGCAAACACGATCGTCCCTGGTATCATTAGAAAGGAATCATGTCAAAAGATATACTTTAACAATCAGAACGATTTGTTGTCCGAGCTGTATTCTAAATAAAATTAAACGTTATATTAAATTCACATACTTTCACTTGTTTGTCCTACAAAATTGTATATTATATTTAAAAAAAAAAAAGGAAAAGTATGTTTATTTATTACTTACACGATTTATATGAAACGTTTACTGATTAGCTTTAACTTGTATACCAGGGTGTCAACGTTTTGGTTTCTGCTTGAAATTCATTTACGCATACAATTCTATAATATTAAATGAGCAAACATTTGTGAGTAAATTTTTCCTCCAAAAACGGCTCTAAGGTACATATTACACTATCAAATAAACGTCAAATTCTCTGATCAAAGATTTGACATCAAAGAAATTTGACGGTTCTTTGACGATTCTTTGACGAAATAATTCGTTCATCAAACTTTGATCAAACTTTGACGAATCTTTGACATGTTGTAATCTTTGACAAAGATTTTCAAAAAGAATAAGAACAAAGTACTAATATATTATAGTACGCATTATTTAGGTAACCTCCTAACCTCAAAATAATATACGTTTTTTCTGTTTTCATTATATTCTTTCTGTTCCTTTACTTTTATATTTTTAATACGATGGAAAAATTGACATGGAGTGTTGAAGCTATGAAAAATTTAATTTTACATTATGAACAAGAATATTGTTTGTAGAACATTCACACGAATGCCTATAAAAATCGCGATGTAAGGCAAAAACCTTCAGAAGAAATTACAAATAATGTTTTGCAGTCTGTAATATTGGGTTGGCAGTATAGCCTAAGTTTATGTTTTTTGTAAAACATTAAAGAGACTTTCATTATGTTTACTTTATTCTAAAAGTCTAGTTACAAGTTCTTTTAAGATTAGTTTTTGAAATCTTAACCCGTTATTATATAAATTACGATCTTTCAACTGTAATTTTGTAATAATAGTTAATAAAATAATAAAAATATTAGAATAAACCGAAACATAACCCCAAAATATATCTAATTTAATATCAAAGTTGGTCAAAGAAATTGAACAGGTGTAATATGTATTCTTTGACAAATCTTTGTCAAAGATTTCATCAAAGATCTTTGACAAAGATTTGACAAATTATTTGACAAACAACTTTGACAGTGTAATATGCCCCTAAGGGTTTTCTTGGGACTTTATCATTGAAGTTTTCCAATACGAGAAATTCATTTTTCAAGATTTTACTATCGAGAAAATTCATTTTCCGTTTTTCCAATAAATGCATTTAATTTATTTGGCTTTTTAACGTCAAGAGGAATTTTCTTGATATTTCGTCATTGGGGAGGGAGGTTACTATACGAAAAAATCAAATTAATTTTCCTGCTTTCCTAGATACTATTGCCTGTTTGCTTATATTAAACTAGCAATCTCCAAAACAGCTCCAAAGATTTTCTTGAAACTTTGACATTCGGGGTTTTTAGATACGAGCTGTATACTGATCAAGATATTATTTTCGAAAATATTCATTTTAACGCTTTCAATTTTATTTATTCAATTTGTTTACACCTAGATTATTTTTTTTTTTAGACTTCGTCATATTGAGAATTTTTCTCCTATACGAAAATAAAAGTAAAAATCCTTAACACTAGTAATATAGTCCGGAAACAAATATCGAACGAAATTGGTTGTAATAATAGTGTACAAAATAAACTGCAAAATATACATTAATTATAAATTTGTATATTGTAGTGCATGCGTTTGTATTGTTGGTTAATAGTGCTAATTTTAAAAATAGGTTAAAAACCCTGTTTATTTATTATTGCTATTATTATTTATTGGAATTGTGAAATCAAAAAATGTTCGGTCTCCCGGTACCAAACCTTAACAGTCAAAGCAAGTCAGAAATACAGGAAAATTAAAGGGGTGAAAATTTTTGTTTAAAATAATAGACCCTAATATTGTTATATGCCTAAATAGGAAAATATTTTTTTTTTTATCGTAAGTGGTAAAAACTTATCTAACATTTTATTTTGAAAACTAGTATCAAACACCGCAAACTGACTTACTTTTGTGAAATTGTTTTATTTTTACGTCGACTTAAGGCTCGGGTCCCTAAATTCAAAACAACGACGTTGGCTGCCAATTTCAACGAATAACCTAACCATACCTTCACTTTTAAGCATACTTTCGTGTTATTTACGTCAAAAAACGAAAGCTGTATTTTTTTCTTAAAGTAAAATAGATTGTGGGTGTTGATTGCTGAGATTTTTTTGCAATATCTCTTTTGCAACTGAGTAAAAAATTAATAAAGTTTACTATTTATATCATACGTTTTTGAAAACAATAAAACGGGGTTTGAAAATGTATTCAGCAATCAATATCCGACAATACTTCAAAATTAAATCAAATTTTTAATTATTATAATTCCCTCCCCCCCCCCCCCCCCGCTTACATACTTCCTCAGCAAGTGATATTTAATTAAACATGTAAAAATCCCGGTCTTGTTGGTCCAGGTTTTTTCACTTGTAATTTAATCAAATTTTTTAATTTATTCCTCGAATTAACGGAAAAAATGTCTTAGTCTGTAGTATTGTCCTTATGTGAAACAGATTCAATATGGCGGACAAGGTATCCACCCCTTAAGGATGTGCAAACCAGGATGAATGTCCCATAATCTTCAATATAACTTATCTTTCATTTTTTGAAGAGAGTCCTCAAACTCAATATAACTTATCTCATGAAGAGAGTATTTTGTAATTTGCAGGAAAACTTTAATGAACATTTAAATTATAATTCATAGGTGGCATAAATTGTAAATTAAACACTTTATTAAAGATATTTGCTTATAAACAAGACGAAAAACATAATTTTCAGTCTAGTCACTTGTTATCAATAAAACATCGGGACGAATTTTGTTACCTACTAACTATACATTTTAGCTTTCTGCAACTTTAAATGTCGTAAGCACACAGCGGAAACTAAAAATAAGACCAGCATTAGTAAAAACTAAAGTGTATACAAGCGATATTCTAGTTGCGCTCTAGCGGTTTTACCAATGTAAATCATATCCAAGGCTTCTCAAGGTTGGCTCCGCTTACTGGAATCGATGATTTTACTCGAGTGTATTGCAATCCCTTAACGTAAGGTACACAATCTACTTACTCTACTTGGCAGCGTCAGCCTGGAGTGTTCTGGCGGCTCAGCTGTGCGCGTTGCTGATTGTGCAAAATCAGTCATAACATGAATCACAAATTTGGGGTTCAGGTGAACTTCGGATGAGAAGGTATGCGTTAGGTGAGCGGCCTGACCAAAAGCTCTAGTTCTTATCCTTTGCAATACCGAACACTTAGAAATGAGTTGCAATAATGAAACTTACACTGATTTGTTCAAAAAGATTTTTTAAATCTTACCGTAAAATCAACAGACGTTTGTTCACAGTTTTACCACTTCTTTTGAAAAATGAACGTTATCGGGCTATATTACGGACCTTAAGTTAATCCAATTGGTGTACGAGAAAGTTGTACATAAATATTTCAATAATTTTTCACATAAAGAGTTTTTATAGGCCATGATAAATGAACGCGTTTTTAGAAAAGATCCTCTTATAGTATTCCTCTGCCATAAGGTATATTGTCTTCAGTGGAACTACCGCAGAGGAAGAACTATTAAAAATGGAAAAATCTACAAAATGTCAGCGAGATCATTTTTATTACAACACTCGGAGTTTATTTCAGATTTATTACATTACTTTTTTCATCTTACCGAGGAAACATCGCAATAATAAAGTACAAGAAATAAATTCTATAAAGCCGTTGTGTTGGACAGCGTCGGCGAAGACCTAAAAGACACTTGAACCACCACCTATTTACCTAACGAATAAACTAGTCAAGAAAATCAAACCTTTTAAAAATGTCGTCTCTTTACTCTATTAATGTATCGCAGCTGACAAACGTCCTTTCCCAACAACTCGATTTTAATAAGAACGATTTTTTAGATAAGGAAGTGCTCTGCCTTGCTCAAAATGTTAAACAATTTCTAATTCCAGTTAGCCCTATTTTGAAAAAAAACATGAACCACAACTCATTCACTCAGGTAAACACATTTCATGAAAATTAATCAGTTATTGGCCAAAAAAGTTAACTTATTAGTTGAAATTGTAAAATGTATAGCACAATTTGGCATCGGAAGTGATTGCCCCTTGAGCATTATGCAAACCTCTACACAGACTCTAACGACAAAGTAGGCGAGTAGCGTATCACATTCTACTGCAAGACACATAATCTCTCGTAATAACCATTGATTTCCTTTATTTTATAACCCTGTTGTCACTTTTAGTAGTTTCATAACCTTATTAGTAATCTATTATACAGCACTATGTATTGCAATAGTTGACGACAAACTTGCACAGTATTTTAATGAGCTTTGAAATACAACTGCATTAGGCCACAACTGACGTTCCAATTATTTTTTTAAACAGGAATTCCAATGTTAATGATAATTTTAAATAAATATCATAAATTGTTTTATATATTAGAATTTTCAAAACAAAAATTAAGCCTCGTACAAAAATAATACAAAAATTGCATTTTTATTTTTAATATGAGACTTTCTCAGGTATGCATAAAAACAACACAGTGAAATTTCGCTCACACAACTTGGATATATTTTGCTATGAAGTTTTAGAACCAAAATTTGGGGCGCCAAAATATTTTTGTTATGTAATACTGTCATGTATGGACTGCGCCGTCAGAAACTGCCCACACGGTAAAATCCCTAACGTGGATTTGAACCGAGAACTTTTATGGTATTTTGATCGATTTTGTGGGAACCATACATAAGTTCTTGTAAAACAACCAAATGTTTTTAAATAACCTCTTATATTATTATTTTTTTTATAAAAGTCCAAATACTTCAGTCTAGCACGAAAAATGTCAAAAAGTTACTTGCTGTCAAAAAACGTGCTTCCGATTGTTTGACTTTTTATATTGCTAACAAACTCGTCCGAGTAACATAGAAAACTAACGTATGTACCATATTTGGACCATATTCAAATAACTTATTTTTTTACTTTTAATGCATTTGTATGTTTATTTAGTTTTACGAATACAGTAATACAAAATTATAAAAATATGAAACTAAAATATCACAACGAACACAAACTATATAGGCCATACATAAAAAAGATATTTGACCTTTATTGTTCCAAACTATGTAACAGTTGTCTCTTACCTCTTTAAAAAAATTTATAAAATATATTTTCAATTCAATTTAATTTAAGTAAATCTAATAATGATGGTGCCAAAACACTCTTACATTAAATTATACTCAAATCAAATAGGTACATAACACTATGGATAATTTTACTAACTTATTTATTTAAGTTTGGTTTTATTTATCTGCTTAGAAATGTTTATTTATATTTTTAAACATTCAAATTAAATTTTCCAAAAAAGTTATGAGAATATGTTAGTCAGAAAATTAGATTATTTACCAGCGAAATATTTTTCCAAATAGATTCAGTAATTTCTTATATTATCCTAAACATGGAAATAAACAAATAAATTTATAATAGTAGTATAGTACTTAATTAGTAGTACTAAAAGTGATTTTTGACGAAATTTAAGAAGTTGTTTTTATTCCAATAAAGTACAGCTGAAGGACTTTTCGAATTAGTTACAAACTATATAATATATAACATCATTAATATTATTTCATTAAACTGCAAAGAACAAACGAGGCTAAACCAAAAATAAATTTCATTTAATAAAAACTATTTTATTAAAGTTATTGTTACTTTATTGTTACTTAAAAAAAATTACTTCAAAAAGTGACACTAATAGTAACATTTTCTCTGTTTATTTTTAGTAATTCCGTAATTGAAATAAATAACGACAATAAGTACTCCATTCGTTGGACCATAAGAATATATTTTATTTCAATAAATGTTTTACACAAAACATCAACACAATAAACGAAATATCACTTAAAACAAAACACCAAAGAACACTTGTACACTAAAACACAGAGTAGATTCATCCAAAAACTTAAAGTCCGACAATATTCCAAATATTTGACTTTCCAACTGTCCCCGGTTACATCAGCAGAAATAATAGAAGGTGTTAGCTCATCGTCAGTATCTCTATGGTAGGATGCTATGGTAGGGACTTGATGTATAATCGTATTACAGTACTCTCTCCATCCCCTCTCCCGCAATTCAGTGTGTGTATGTGTACCCACGAAAAATTGCTATGGAACGTATATAAGGTTGAGAAAGCGAATGCAGAGACAGTAGCGACTTGAACGCGTGGATAGAAGAGGAGTCTTCAGAACAGCTAGTGCTCACTGTGTAGTTTTGCTTCGTTTAGTTTGGACTTAATCGTTTATCATGAAAGTTCTTGTGGTGAGTGTTATATTGTCAAGTTCAGCGCGAACGATAAGGTCTTAATTTGTGAATCGAAGTGTTAATTACATTTTCATTTACCCTACTTTCAGAAAGGACTCTTTAGTATACTGTGTGAACGAATCAAAATACGGTTTCGAGATTTATTTGGAAATAAAGTTCTAAAATTATTAAATTTCATACTATACAGGGTGTTTAAATTGGACCCCAAACTTTTGGAACGAGTTTCTTACATCAAAATAATGACAAAATTATACATAAGCACTTTGTATTTGTACGTCAACAAAAAACACTATAATTTTGGAAATATATAAGATACTGACTTCATATTTGACATTTAAATTTTGTACTTAACGCATTGCAAGTATAAAACATCCTTTATTTTATTTTTTTTTACAATGGCCGTTTAAAGTTTTTAACGTGAAAAGCGTTAACTGAGATAAAATGTTTTTTAGAACCAAAAACAGTTTTGTAGCCCAAATTATAACCAACTAGTGACAAAAACAGTAAACATAAAAGTTAGTCGCTATTTCGAAGTGGTTATGAACCACAGTAGTAGAATTGTTTTATAAAATATTTTTTAATAAACAAATTTTGGTTCTAGCAAAAAAATCTTTGATGTTGTTGACAATTGACAGGAAATGTGTTTTAAAGTAATGGTTGGCTTAAAATATGTTTAACTAATAATTGACTTGCTTCAAAAAATTAAGAACTGTTTATACAACAATAAACCTCCGTAAATAGTCCACAGAGCGAAACCGAAATACCCACACTTTGCCCAAAGAACTACTTCTATAAACTATTAAACTAAAACCTGCGCAGAATTTTATTTGGGTTAAATAGTAAATTTTTCCGGTTTTTATATAAGATAATCCCATACTCAATTGTGGTATACTACCATGAGAGCGACCCCAGCTCAGTTATTATGCTAGTGTTTTAATACTTTACATTAGGGCTCTCGCAGGTTCTAATCCGGATATTGGCATTGTTTTTCATTTTTCTTCAAAAGTAATGTATGAACTTAAAATGAACACTTTAACAGCCAAAAATATTTATATTTAAGTGTAACAGCAGAAGTAAGTGTTACTTTTTCAAAGATTTTAGAACAGCACCTTTTTCAATTTAGTTTACTTAAACCTATATCCGTATTATGGCATTTATGAAACTTGTACAATGGATCTAAGAACAATAGGCAATATGTAACCATATTAAATTGAATAGCTTTCAACGTTTGATTCCTGCAAATCAGATTTTGTATGTTTTTTTTTATTTAAATTTATATAACTAAAAAGTACATCCAAATATATAGAACTTTGGTTATATATAATTTAGGCCTATATATGTTATGCTCGCAATATTTAATATATATGTACATGATAATATATATGTATATGATAATATATACAGGTAACCGAAAATATCCTCAATTTATGGGTATTTTTGTGCCTAAAAAATGCAAATAGTATGAAATGTTTGAAAATATTTTCCTGGAGGATGAATTCACTTTCACACCACCTTCACATTTATATCACTTCTTAGAACACTTCTACCATGAATTGGAGTAAGAGAGCGTGCGAGAGAAAGATGGTATCAGACGCCTTTGATAGTAATTGTATATCTAGTACTTTATTTACACCTATGTACCGTAACTTTCGTTTTTACTTAGTGTCAGCTTTTTAGACTTTTATAAATATTAAAAATGTGTTACTCAACATGACAAAAACTATAATTATAGAGGGTGTTTCGGAACTCTCTACAAATACTTTTACGTATTAATTATTCTTGACCAAAGAGAAGTAACATTATCATTATTGAAATATCCTAAGTCCAAAACACATATCATTAGCCTATAAATAAAAATGTTTCAGTTTTTTGTCAATAGCTTGGTTATTCTTCAACCTATAAAAACAAAATGCAAACCCGATTCTGTTTGTTATAAAAAATACTACTTTTTTTGTTTCTTGTGAATGTTTTATAAAGTGAATGGTTTCTTAGTATTTACAAAATAATTTCACTGTAATGATTTACATATATTTGTATGTCCAATTTATTAAAACGACCTTTGGTTTTACCTAATAGAAGCAATAATTCTATATAGTCAGTCTGTCCGTTTATTGACGCGAATGGATGTAAATAATACAATACTTAATACATAATATTTGAGCAAATTACACCAAATAAAGAATTAAATTCAAAAAAATAATGAAGCTCGAACCAGTATTACCTACTTTAAAAATGTAAAGAAAATAGCATTAAATTGTATCAAAATATAAACACCGAAACTAAATATACTAATTGTTTTATTATAACAAACTCAGCACTAATAAATCTATATATTTTTTTAAATGGTAAAACTTTATACAGGTACCACGCCTTTTCTACTGAGCAAAAACTAATAGTGTTGGCTTAAACTGTTTATGTTTATACCAAGGATTCAAGAGTAAATTTGTACGCCCTTCCTAAGTAACAATAACAAAATTTTAGTTTTTGTAGACAATCAGCGGTGTAAAATCCAGAAATGTTAATGATTTTTGTTTAGATGAAAGATTTTTATCTATACAGAGTGTCCCATAAGTAAAGTGCCAAACTTCGGGGAATTCTATAGATCAAAATAAGGAAAAAAGTTCATATAAATACAGACCCGAAAAACGCTTCGTTTTTTAGATTTCCACCATTTTGTTTTTTGTACAATATAATTCGTATCTATAGAACGGTTTGACTGAGTTCAAACTTGGCATGAAGTTTAACCTAACAATGATATGTGTCAATAAAAATAAGCGATTAAATCCAAATATGAGTTTCAAAATGGCGGCTGTTTGAAAATTTCAAACCTAAATTACTCAAAAACCGTACAGTGTAGCAAAAAAGTCAAGACACCTTTTTTGTAGCCCTTTTGATTCTATCAGATGGTGTAACAATCAAAATAATCGGATGAAGGATAACAGTTAAATTATGTGTAACAATTGGTTTATTCAACCAGGCATCCTATACCAACACAGTAAACACAGCAATATTGTATGTACACTTGCTGTCATTATCTTTACTTACAAATCTACGATAAACAATATAATAAATAATATTGCAATCAAAATAAATAAATAAAAACTAACTATAATTTCGTAATAAAAATATTCAAAAAGAATATAAATGAATTCAAATTGGTAATATATTGTACTGTAGTTGTTTCAGTTAAGCTAGCCATACACGGTCCGATTTGTAGGACGACCGAGTTGGACTGCAAGTTGGATGCGTTTCACCACTCACGATCCAACTTACCATCCAACTTACGATCCAACTAACGTTTCCATTAATAATAATTCCATTAACAGCTGATTTTAAACTTTGAATCTATTATTTACTTTTCTAAATTTTAGGTTAGGATTTTATTAAAATGTAGACCTGAGCATTACTGGTTATTTTAACCTTTATTATTTATAACTGATGTTATAATATAAAATAATTTCATTTTGGACATTTACGATCTTAGTTTTGAGGTTATTATTAATCCTACATCTTTATTATAAATAACATATAACATAATTATGTGTATAGAAAGTTCCAACAGGGTTGGCGTGCGGAGCACGATGGGGTATCCCTAGTAATAAATAAAAAATATACACATTGATATACATATTATTCAAAACGTTCTCAAATTTTCAACTCCACGACAAGAAATCTTTCCAATTCAGTCGTCTTTCCTTGTAGGTCTACATAGTGGTAGTTGTATAAAAATGTACAGCAATTACTATATGCAAATAATTAGACTAAACAATTCCCTATATTTTGCCAGTATACTTACAATCACTTATTTTTTTTAAATATAGTAGACAACCGCTTATATTTTTTTCAGTATAGAAAACAATAACTAGCCTGTATATTTTCAGTATAGTAGACAATCGCCTATATTTTTCAATATACCGTAGTAGACAATCGCCAATATTTTTTCAGTTTACTAAATAATCACCTTTATTTTTTCATTATACCAAGCAATCTACTATATTTTGTCAGTATACTTTCAATCGCCTACATTTTTCAGTATACTAAACAATCACCTATATTTTTAAATATAGTAGACAACTGCCTAATTTTTTTTAGTGTATAGTAAACATTTACCTATGTTTTTCAATAGGTTAAGCAATTATTTTTGAACTATTGTGACGCGAAGATGCTCAAAAACATGTCAGTTTGCATAAATCGCATCACTTGTGTTCACAAACAAATATTCTCCCGGTACAATTCAATAAATTCCAAAATCCCTTTATTATCCATTATTATAGAAGTAAAAATGTACAAAGTATAGGGGAAAAGGGAAGATCAAACATCAACAAGGAGAAAGTTTAAAATGACAATCGGACGATACCCCATTCACAGTCCGACTCCGTCGGAAGTTGGAAGTCGGATCATCTTGTAGTCTGATCTGGGACTCCGATTTGTACGATTATCCAACTCGTCGTCCATCAAGCCCATTCACGCTCCTACATCGGACATCGGACATTGAATCGGACTACAAATCGGACCGTGTATGGCCAACTTTAGAAATTGTTTCAGTAGGTTATTTACAAATATTTACTCAGCTGTATTTCCCGCGAGAATAGGAATACCGTCATTATATAGCACCCCATAACAGAGACATTTACCGCCATGGACGTTTTGTACTTGTAGTTCCGTCTAAAATTTGTTTGGCTGATTTGGTTTGTCTTTAACTGTTTAACCAGAGTAAGCAAAACTTTCGAAAATGATGAAACATAATTACTTAACAACTCGGTAAAGTTTCATTAAAATAGAAAAAGTGTGTTTAGAGTTCAACATTTTTTATACAAATACCTAGACATTTTTATATAATATAAATGTAACTTATATTATATTTCTAGGAGAAGTTGGGAAGATAACAAACACACGTTTTAAGTGAAATCTTTCTAAACATATATATCTCTACTGCTTTAAATATTATATGACAAAGTCCTTGTAAAATTCCATATATTTTAAACATCCACATGTATAATTATTTGATCTGGAAACGTAAAATAACGTGAAAACTGTGCACTCGTACCGTGTATTAAACAGACTGCTCGCGTGGTACGTAAAGCGAGCAAACAGTTTAGACAGTCTCAACTGAAATCCCACTTCTTCGCACATAAAGAACAATCAAAGGGAGACATAGTTCTCGAATTCTAGTGCCCCAAAAGACATATTTGAGAGTGAATTGTGTTTTTTTTTTTTTTTTTTTTTTTTTTTTTGAAGGATTTCCAATGTCGAGTGTATCACTGTAAAAGTATTTTATCCCTTAAAAACCACAACTCATACCCAGACTTTTGTGGTAAGAGGGCGGAAGTAAAGCAAACAGTGGTTGACTCGCTTTAAAGTTGAAAAGATATGTCTAGTTATGTGTTCCTCGGCTTTTAATTATTTTGCAACATTTTACTAAGTTATTTGAGTAAAAACTCCAGTGTACGTATACAGATCGTCCTAGCACGTTCGAATAAAAATGCATAAACTTACGATGTTAAAAGTAAACGTTTTGCAAAATTGTTTTGAATTACTTGGTCAATTTTCAAGACGGCGAATACAAACGTACAACATTTTAGTTTTTGTATTTTTATTTACTACAACTGAACTCAAAACTCGGGGCTTGTTTATCTAAACTCAATATTTCTAATTATATAACCAAACTTGGGCACTTAAACACAAGTTTTCCATCATTTAAAAAAATTTAGGATTTCGGGGAAATGAAAAAGCTTAGATCTAAAACCGTCAAATAGCAATGAAAGGTTAACGTGGCTAAGTAAATCAGAACTTTTACTTTTAAAATACTTTAAAAGTGGTGTAACAATTCTACCTAGGTTTCCATTTGAAATTTCTTCAAACAAAAAACCTTATTCTCAAAATAAGTGGTGCGAAAAAGTATTGTTTCAATAAACTTGAAACTAAGACTTCAAACTTACGTTTTTGCACGTTAAACTTAATTTGTATATCGATCTAAAAGATATAACCTTAAGTTAGTGAGAAAATAATAAAATTTACAGATACATCTTTTTAAAATTTAAGAATATGAATTAAAAAACGTAATTTGTCTGTTTATAATATAGATGATCGAAAATGTTGAGCTATTTATTTGAACATCTCTCGACTGAAATGTAGGGCTTTCCCAGTGGTATTTACATTAACAGATGATTTCATACTTTAAAGTTGAAGTGTGTCTCTAACTTCTAAATAGGCTTTTGTTTATGAGTAGGGCTAAGTACTTTGATATAGTAGAAACTTGAACAAATATTCTCACAACTAATATATTTATTTACTCAAACGCGTTTCAACAAAAATATCGCCATCTTTTGTAAAGCACAGGCTTCAATAATCAAATTATAACTCGTGCATCACTGAAGATGGCGACTTTGTCTTCGTAACGATTTGAGTAAATAAACGTACTATTTGTGAAAATCATCGTTTAAGTTTTTATTCTAACAATTATATCATCTCACAAGTCAAGCTCAATATTTATTTATATAGGCCTAAGTTCATGATTATCCCTGCACTTTTGTTTTATAATAAAATAATAATAATAATAAAATATGGGTTTGGAGGAAAGAAAAGGAAGCACGGAACCACCCAGAGGTCTTATCGTCTTACCACGGCGTTAAACACTCCCAAACAATTATTCAGCTATGTAAATTCGGTTTCATTCTCCCGCTTTGACTGGAACTACTCCTCGTGCCTGTATGTCGACGGCCTCGGTCGAGGCACGTAGCACGCACGAGTCGGAATCTTTAATGAAGCGGTCTCCAAACAGAAATTACGAGTGTCCCGAGTCAAAAGAAAGTGAAACATAACCTTCCCTTGACCTTGGTAGTTGAACTCTCTCTGTGCTCGAGTTCCGCTTTCTTTCAAAGTCTAATGAAAGTCCTGGGAGATGGTCGAGATGTTCACACGTTATTAAACACATGAGATGAGATGCACGTATCTTGACGTGCCTTTCTTTGTAAAGTATTGTTCTTGTTGTTTCGCTCGTTAGTGTTACAACTATACAAAAAACTGACCCTGTGCTCATCGGCCCCGCACCTACGTAGGATCAAATATAAACAAATTAAAGTCGTTATCCTATGCATGGAGTTCTGACATACGAGTCACAATGAAGACAAAAGTTCCTAAAACATTTGTCCCGAAACGCTTCTTCTACCAGCAATCGGTCATTTTTTCTTACTAAATATTTTATGTCTTTAGATTGGCTAATAATTCATTTTAAAATGGCGACCACTTAATTTGTAACCGTAATTTTTCAAAAAAAAAGTCAAGAGAAAATTTGTGTAAACCGTTTGATATCTATCGAATAATACAACTGCCAAAACTAATGAACAAAGGGTAACAGTAAAATAGCTTCCATTAGTGTGCATTAGTTTGTTGCATTTCAAAGATATAACCTATCGATCTCAGCAATGAACACTGACGGATTACTCTTTGTTCAATCATTTTTACAGTTATACAAGTCGATAGAAAATCAAATGTAAACCTTTTCATTGATGAGTACCGTGCACAATTTCAACGGAATCGGTTAAGCCGTTCTTGAGATATAAATAATTTAGTAAAAAACAAAATTGTGGATAGCTTATAATACGAGCGTTTCTAGACTTGCATTTAGATGCACTTTTTTCATTATTTTGACCCATTTAACCAACTCCTGAATTATCTCCGCGCATTACAGAAACAACCTTTATACCACAGATGGCAGCTAAATACTGAGGCATATTTTTTATACGCTATCGTAACTAAAATTACCAAATGCAGCACGGGTATGTAAGTTTTAGCGAAGAAATTCATGCTTGAAATCCCTGAAAATTAAGATGGGATGTTGAGAAATAATAAATTATTAAAATAAAAAGTTGCATAGAATTTATTTTAAAAAATCTAGACTAAACAAGGCGATGGAATTATAAATGTTTTTTGTCTTCCTGGTGCGGTAAATTTTCTTCAAAACCGATAAAAGTATCGCTATGAAATTTCACTGTTAAATAGCATCACTACCCACATTCGCAAAACTATGTTACTGCACAATTAGATGGGCTAACAATTTAACTCCAAAAGTATTTATTTGTGGTACTTCTGTGTGTTAGTATCGTTTTAAAATGTATATTTAAGGTTTCAAATCAAATCATAAAATAATGTAAAATGCAGTTTTCAATAACTTCTCACAAATGTGAAAAGGCACTTATTACAACGGATCCGACCTTAAGTGGAAAAATTACTAAAAATAAATTTTTCGTCCAGGGTGTCCGGAAATTACTGTGCTTAGCAGCTCCCAACTCCTTTCAATGGTAGCCAAACCGATGCAAAATTTATTCAAGCAATAGATATTTGACGCTTGCTGCTTCATGTAATTTTTTAACATTTTTTGAAATGGTGTGCGGGACTAATTCGTAATTCACTCGCCGCAAAGGACCATTTCCGTATTTCGAGAATAAAATAATACATTGGTGATGAGTGCCTTCAAAGTAAGGTGACAGCTCCCAAGTATTAAACTATAGTCTTTTTTTAAAAACAAATATTGTATCTGTTATAATTTCCCTGACAATATTTTAATACATGTAACGCCACTTTTTTTTTGACTTGTTGCATTACTTTTGAAGAGGAGAGGCTTCAAAAAACATTTTATGGAATATCTTGAAACTGCATGTTAATAAATCTTCAAAAAAATTATATTAACACCGTTAAAATAGACCCATTTCACAACACAAAAAAATCATTGTAGGAATAAATGCGAATTAGCATGTTTTTATAACTAAGTCGAATTTCATTGTGATGTGTTTATCCGTCGTTGAGAAAATATACTGTGTTAGACGGACAGCGGTGTAAGCATATGTTTCCTTTTCATTTGTAATTACTAAAATTTCACTTTTGTTTTCAGCTTCTGGCCTCGCTAGGTGTCGCTCTAGGCCGTCCCGACGCCGGCTTCACCCTCGACAGTTACGCAGCACCGATCAGTACGGGAAGCGGCGGCGGCGGCGGATACAGCAGCGGACCCGCTCCTCAATACGGGGTGCCCGCACAACAACCCGTTATCCACAAACACGTCTACGTACACGTACCCCCTCCAGAGCCCACGTACTACGCGCCCAAACGTCCTATCGCTCCTCCTCCACCACCACAGAAACATTACAAGATAGTGTTCATCAAAGCACCTACGCCTCCACCACCGACCGTACCCGATATCCCTGCCATCGCACCTCCAGCGGAACAGAAGACTCTGATCTACGTGTTGGTGAAGAAACCCGAAGAAGCGCCCGAGATCAACATCCCGACTCCAGCACCGACACAACCTTCCAAACCTGAAGTGTACTTTATCCGCTACAAGACTCAGGTAGGTGAAAGTTAAACGTAAAGTGTTCTTCCCGTTATCTCGTTAGAAACTTTAACATAAACATTCAATACAAACATCACGTCAGCACTTCCTTTCACTAAGTTTTGATAAAAGAATACAAGCAAAGCCGGATATATAGACCAACAAACTCGGAAGACAGTTTTCCGTTCTTATAAGCTACTTGGTACGTTCCACTTCCTGAAACGTAAATATTAGAGCGTGTTTTGTTTCAGTATTAGTATAGAGCCATAGAGGCAGGCTCAGCGAGAAGGGTTATTTTTCCGAAAAATCCATAAAACATAAAGATGTATCCATATATGTTTCACAATCGATCCATATTTACCCCGGTTTCATATCATAAAATTAAAGAATAGCTGAATAAAGAATGAAGGTTCATAGTTTTTTTATATACTATCTATTCATTTTTAAGGCCCTAAATTTAAAAACAGCTCCATGAAACCTGATATCTAGTCATTAATACTATGTTTAAACTGCGTACCTATGTAATTACAAGTGAAAAAAAGTTTGCCAAAATCGGAATTTGATCCCAAGATCTTTAGCGACGAATGGTAACGCTTTGCCCACTGAGCTACAATCATCACACCAGATATTAGTCAATATTATCTCACTTGTATGGTTTACTGCATTTTTTGCGAGCTCACGAATAATTTTCTCCTTCCAAACGACATTAAAATGAATCTTAATTATAATTCACTTGCTGGGGAAATGTTAACAATTAATTAATAAAATGCGGAAATTGCTCAACCGGCCCCAGCAAGAAGACCTAGCAGGAAAACTGTTGAGCCTGACCAGGACCTGACTTATCTCTCGGTTTGACAATTTCTACAAAAAAATCACTACATTTTCAACAATAACTCAATTTTACATACATAAATACATGTTTTTAGGAATTGTATTTACATTTTTATTGTAACATAAACTACGAGATAAATTTAATAATGGTTAATATGGTATTAACATCATTTCGATTACTACATCAAATATTAGTCTGTGAAATAAGACGAAATAACTTTTGATGAAAATATTAATCACACAATTATATATCAACAGTGATATCAAATAATGATACATTTTACATTTCAATTGGAAATAACGAATTTGTAAGTAAAAAGAAAACAAAATAAGGGGCAGACAAAACATGAAAGGACTATCCGTTCTCGCAACTTCTTAACACGAACAAAACAAAAAGCTTACTTCTGATTAACGCTGGGGCAAAAAAACCAACTACCTTGGTCAAGGAATGAGTTTTTAGTTAGCTTTATAGAAATCACATGATTAGATTTTCTGAAAATTATTCGTTTTATTATTATAAAGCTTTTAAATTATATTGTACTTGTTTGCCTTAGAATGTGTGTCCTTTTTTAACCGGCCCTGCTTACAAGTAAACTCTCTGAACATCATCTCATGCACCTTTTAGCCAATTACAGTGGAAACAGTTCTCCTAAAGAGATGACTTTGAATTTGCTTAGTACTATACTATACTTTGCAGATGGAATTTCAGACGAAATCAGTAAAATGGCAACAGCGATATCAGATTTTCATTTTTGTCTTGGATTTAAACTGTATGATTTTTTTGGTGCATATAAAATGGTGGCCTTTATTAATTTGGTTTTATTTTCCACGTCAATTAAGGTGACTTATTTAAACTTTGCTATAAAATCGATCATTTTATAGATTACAATTGTGACGCACATACAATGATTCTGTAATGTTAGTTTTTGTTTAATTTTGTTTTAATTTAATGTTTACCACATTATGGACAACTGGTTTCATGTTCAAAATATGTAAACAGATTTATTTCCTTATCTTATATCAAATATAGACCGATTGTAGTCCCATGTAAACACTATCCATCAGCTCAATATGATACATAAAACAAATGTATCCAAAAAAAGTTATGCAATATGTGTATGTCTAATAAGTAGCGTTAACATTTCTGCCTGGCCAGCGTTTTGCAAAATAAGAACGGCAGTAATAATGATAAACATTCGTAGAATTTCTTGTATAAAACTTCAATTCAAAGGTTCCCATTATAGCTGTTCAGAGTATGACAGACCACTGAACTCAAATGTACTGTTACGCAAACGAATCAATTTAGACACGTACTTTTAACTATTTCGCACATAAAGAATATAAGAAATTCTTTTTTCGACTCCTAGTGCCTCAAATGACATGCGTGTATTTTGGGGAGTATAGCTGGTTTTGAAGGACTTTTAAATTTAAACCATATGTTGATAAACCGTTTAAAAGATCTTTTTAAAGTAAACATTTTTTTAATATTGACTTATTCTCTTCCGTTTCAAAATGGCGACCATAAAGGCAGAAAATTTTTGTTTTCGTATTTTTATTTACTACCACTAATCGGTTTTACTAACAGACCTAAGACTTTTTATGTGTTTATTTTTGTCTGTTTTTGTTTAAACACTATTTCAAACAACGTCCAATTCGGGCACTTTCCCACAATTATAATAGAGAAGAAGTTTTGGTTTAATAAAAAAAACACTTACATACAAATTTTCAAATGGCAACGTAAGTTGCATGGAATGCAAAATTAAAGCTGTAAAATTTACTATTAAAATTTTTGTAATACCTTCAACCATTTTAAAATTGAGGTATAAAAAGCTAATTGTCACGTACGAAAATTTAAAAATATAAACAATATAAATAATCATTGTCTTTTTAACCTTTTTAACTAAAAAAACCAAATATAATGTTTTCTTGAAACGCATTGTATTCCGTAGAAAACCAAAGTCGTTACGACTTCCTGTTTTCAAGTAATTCAACTAAAAATTACGTCTTTGTCATATTTAGAAACACTTAACTTTAAGAAGTATTGTAAATGTACAATTATTGTTTACAACAAGTCTTAATTTACGTATTCGTGAACAAATCAGTTTATTAATTTTGTACTTACACTAAATAAATATTGCACTATGAAATAAATAAATACATTTGGCTTCCTAACACGAATTATATAGAAATCGATTATCTTGTAACTGCCATTTTGATCATTAAAAAACAAAATTATAAAATAATGCAAAGTAGCGTAGCTGTGCTTCACTACACTCATGTACCCGTGCATCATTAAAACGGTTATTGTAAGAAAACAGTAATTTACAAATAAACATACATACACACACGCTGTTTTTTAGAACTTTGCACTATCATTTCTTTTGCCTACTCAAAGCAAACCACAAAAGGCACCAAAACGGCGAAGTTGTACTAACTCACTTCACTTTTGCAGTCACTTCTCAACCCCTTTCAGAAAAAGCACGTTGAAACACAACTCGTGTTCCCAAGAAGACAATACTTAACACCTTGATAAACGTTTAAGCAAAATCGGTTGAGTAGTTTTTGAGTTAAAACGACAAAACCAAAAGATCTTCTTTTTTATAATATACTGTAGTAGTATAGATTGTATTTAATTCAGTTTGATTTAACGGTCTTTACACGACAAAAGAAACAGCGATGTCCATTTCACCAGTAAGATCTAAAAATAGTATCATGAAAGTAGTGTAATTAGTGAACGGAGACTAACAGCTGACGTAATCGCGAGTGCAGCAACCTCTACCGGTTCATTAGGTCAAGGTCGGAGGTATTGCAGCTGACTGTATAATATTGCTCTTGAGCAGAGTCGGTAAGTTCATTGCTACACAAAATGTAAACATTTCACTTTTACCTCTGTAACTTCAGAACTAATGAACCGATTTTGACAAATGCGGTGTTGTTAGATTGGTGAAAATATCTCGGATAATATAGTGTATGAACGAAATGTATGTAATTCCATGAGCCTGTCTTTCATTAGTCTTACGGGCACGTAAAGGTACTTTTTCTGAGGTGGAGGTCTTTTTTGAAGAATCATTTTAAAGGTCGGTTAAAAGTAAACATTCTGAACAAAAATGTCATAGTCGCCACAAGTCTCAATAGCCAATTCTGTACATTATTAATTTATTCGTAGGAATATCGATTGTTAAACTAAATCAAGTGCAGATTGTTATTGTGTGTGAGGTATTATATTATTCCGATTCATTTACAACTGAATTGTTTTTCCTAAATTAAAGGTCACGATAAATAATTTTCTCTGCTCTACTAATCAAATTAATAGCTTTGCCTACCTAATACAATACAGTGAAAAAAGCCTTAACATACGGCTACTATTTTACTGTGCTTTCTCAGATACAAGTCTCAGACTATTGGTGTTCAACTTATGAAATGTACAAACAACAGGCCCAACTAGATGGATTGTTTTTTTTTTTTTAAGAAAATTTCTCAAAACCAGAAGATGTATCCACAGATTGTATTCATAATTCATCCCCATTTTCTCAATGTTTTAAATCATACAATTAAAGACTAACTACACGACGAATAAGGCCCATTATTTTTCGGAATATTTATTAATTTTCTGGTCTCCTGAATAAAAATTAATAGAACTTTTTTAAATGCATCTCTCTCTGCTTATATTTTGTACCGTACCAGTCGCTGTTGCCAGTGGCGAGCGATCGTTCAACCCAAAAAAAACCTTCCATCGATCTATGGTTTGAACTCGACCTAAACCCGAGTTTCAGGGTTACCAATGTTGTGCTTAGAATCAAAACTGGTCAGGAGATTAAATTTCAAGGAGCTTATCAATTCTTTATACATATTATAATTATTAATTAATATTTTTTTAGAACTAATGTTGCCGTTTTTGTTGTAACACTAGGGATACCAGCGACTTCGCTAGCATATATAAATAAATAAATGAAAGAAAAATCGGGTAAATTTTGAAATTTCACTGGCCTAAAAACTTATAGTGAGTTTGATCCAAAATCAATCTAGTTTCCCCGTTTAGACTTACTTGAAGCTGCATAGCGCATGCCAGATGTGGAGCGCATGCCAGTAAAGGCAAAAACCACGAACTTCTGCCCGTTTGTTTCAGGTACATTTCACGTCTATGAGTACATTTTAGCTAACATATTTTATAGAAACAATATTTTACACTTTAGACGCAAATAAAGTAATAAGTGCCAAGTTTTAGGACTCTAGATTCAAAGTCCGTTTCCGAACCTTCTAGAATGTTCTCGAACGTTCCGAAACAGTAAGACCCTTCGATGGTCCAGATCATTCTGGAATATTTGAGAACATTCTGTAAAATTTCTGGAAGCTTCTACAACAATCAGGAACATTTTCTCCAGTCTCGGCACTTGATTCCCAGCTGTTTCCCCAACTGCCCATTGGTGCGATGTTCTCTTTTGATACCCATATCTCCTTGCAGTTCTAAACCGAAACCTTCTTAATAGATGAGGTTGCTGGGGTTGGTACGGTATTCCTATAACAGTACGTGTGGCATTTTAAAACGAAATTGCAATTAAAACAATATGCTTTACTTCATTCATCCAATAGTTAATCTATGACCTAAGAAAACATAATTTTCTACGAATAAACTTTCCAATTATATCACTACTACAAATATCAAATACTATTATATTTTACTTTTCAATTGAAAATATCAAATATTTAAGTAAGAAACAAAAAGATATGGGGCCCGTAAATCACTGCTCCCGAGCTCCGATTTCTCTCCATGGCCCTGGTAAGCAGTATTCCTTTATATTACTTAGTTCAGAACAATATGACGAATCTAATTAATGAATCCATACTTTGTAAGTGCTTTCTTCAGCATGGCAAAGACTGGTGTCTATAATGTTTCTCACAATCCAATAGTTCTCCTAAAGTATTAAAAAATACAAATCAGACACGCCATCCACCGACAATGATTCCTTTACGCCAGTTATAAACTCACGGCTGTACATTTACCGCAATAGTTTCCACATTTATACGGCACTGATTTTTTTACCTTTCTAGATTACGGATTTCTCTTTTGTTCGACGGATGAAGAAATGTTGATCGGTATTTTAGCGCTCCAAATATTGACGAAAATTCCACGATATTTTCAACAATAGAGTGCTGTGTGTGAAATCGTTAGTTTCTAGATTCTAGATGGATAGTTGTTTCTACATGTGGAACAAATTTACTTATATTCAACCGCCATGTTTCCTCATATATAAAAAGTAATCCGACTGAAAGCACAATTATTCCACCCTAAGAAATTGTTAAACTACGTTAGGTTTCGCCTTTCTCGTATTCAGTCTATTCTCGGGTTCCCCACTTTGCTTACCAGAGTGCACCAATATTGAAAAAAATACTTTTCTTGACTTCAAAAACTGGAAACATAAAAAGGCGGTTGTCATTTTGAATAGTAATATCTTACATGAAATCTGATAAATTTATTTGATGGTTCATTTTGGATCCAGGCTAATAAGTAAGGTGTAGACAAGGTCCAGACAACTTGCGATAGATGAAGTTATTTTAAACCAACGTTTAGTTTTCTGCTAAAAGACAAGAAATATTTCATCTCGTGTAAAGTTTTTGAATACCGTAGTTTAAGGGTTTCGGTTCAACACCTCAAACGGCCAAACGGGCAAACTTATTAAACTTTACAAAAAAATGGGTATCCCAAATGTCTTATCTACTACAAAAGTTATCGTGTTTTGTGAAAATGCAAATGGCGGACTGCCAAGAAAATGATTTATATTTAAATGAACTTGTTCCATTATTTTGATACACGAAACCCAGTCCAGAGGAGTTTGACGCCCTGTTTAAAGAATGAAAATGAAGTGGGTTGAACCGGGGTTTTATACTAAACAGTTTTTGCGTAGACATCGGGATTTCAGAATTATTTTTGATTAGGAGGGGAATCGGAGATGGGGAACAAGAGGGAGTGGAAACTGAGGGGCTGTATAGTGAGTGTATAGGTGGGAGAGGGGCAAATTAATGCGTAACTTAGAAGAGGGGGTATAATATAGGGGAAAGGGATAAGGTTCAGAGAATGGGTTCAGGGCTTTAGAGGAATTTTCAGAAGGTGTGATGCAGTTTAGTGGACAGGGGTAAGGGATTATCTATCCGGTCTCCGAGGGCTGAAAACTAGGTGGCTTAGATTGAACTCTCCTCGGGCCTTGAGAGACGCATTCTACACGGGCTATAATGGTACGCAAGACTAATCCAGTGTCGGGAAGTCTGAGTAGAACGGTAGAGGCAGAGTATCCTTCTGGTCCCTGGAAAGAGATTTTAGGTGGAGATTCGTAATTACTCTGTTTTGATCCCGTAAACATTCAGGACATCTGGTCAGCTTACGGCCAATAATAGGACCACGGGATGTAAACTTCTAAGCTCGAGGTGATTCTTTCCCCAGGGTTTCACGTGGGGGGAAAGTATTCGAGGAGATAGTGTTTTCATATCTTGGTAGATTCTCTATCAAAGTTTATCTACTTTGCGGTGGAGCAAGTCGAAATGCGGGTAGCCTCCTTCCAGTCTAGTTTCTAGACTGCGTTATTTATCAACATTTCACACGAGATATAATTTCATATTTTAAGGGTTTATAGGGTGTTTCCAATTTCACGGCAATTTCTCGGAGGTTATCTTGTAGATAAAAATAAGCAAACAAGTTTATATAAGCATAGCATTGTTTTTAGGTCCGTTTTAACTTTAGATGTTACTAAATTTAGTATACGAACTTTTTATTCTATAATCAGTACGCCAAGAACTAAAACTATGTACATTTTTAAAACGGAGGACGTTTAAAATGTGTACCGATAAATATCTGGAAACCCGTTACCTTTACAAAAATCACAAGAGACAAAAAGTGCCTTTTTTAATAACAATATTCGTTTATATTCCCTTATGTCAAAGGATAACCAAGTTATGGACAAACGAAATTGATAAATATCTTAGCTCTAGGCTAGTTTGTGTTTTTTAGACAAGTACAAAGAAGAAAACTCATGTTTTTGTCTTAACTCGAAAGAAAAGAAAAATGCAAATTAAATTCAAAACTCTTTTAATTCACAGAAAAATGCAAACCGTACCTTATGTTTTGGTCATTCAATTTTATTGTTGAAATTTTTCTTGTCAAATTTACTGTTTTCGAGATGTTTAACACCAAGTGTATTAAACGACCTCCATTTTGAATTTGGTTGTTGAAAAAATTTATTTTTTAGTTTGACATTTACTTTATAAAACTCAACATTGTAAAATTTCAACATTGTATAAAAATTTTAAAGTGAAAACTATTGACTTTCGGACTTTTTAATAATGATATTGTGCATTTTTTTTAAACAATAGCAATACTTGAAAGTATTGGTTGAGAATACCGAAACACCCTGTATAAGCCACGATCCGTTTGTACTTAAAGATGGCGACTTGTGACTTCAAAACGTTCCTTGTTTTGTTCTTAAAGACGTTAATGCCTTGTATTAATTACTAATCTATTATATATGACTTGTTTTTTAATATTTTATAATTAGTTACAAATTTGCACGTATTGGGTATTTTACACCATTTAATGCAACAAAACAGTTTTAAAATGATCGGACACAGTTTCTAAAAACATTGTAAATAGAATACCACAAAAAACAAATTTAGTTTCGAACAAATAACAAAATAATTTAAATAACACAGATTTATAATTTGCCCTGAATATAAACTATTTTATCAATGAATATTTATAACATTCAGCTTATAACATTTATAAGTGTTACAGCTTTGCAAATAAAACAGCGTGAAACACATTTCTCAACTAAATGTTTTTTTGTTTCAGAAACAAGAAGGTTATGCCCCGTCTGGAGTACCCCAATCCGAATACGGCGCCCCAGCGTCTGGCCCCTCCGCCCCCGCGCCAGGAGATAGTTACGGAGCTCCCTCCCCTTCCCCATCCAGTAGCTACGGCGCCCCCAGCGGGGGTGGTTCATCTGGACCTTACTAGTCATCTTAATCCCCTTCCCACAAGGTTCAGTACGAAAGTAACTCTTTGAATATGTAGACACAATATGATTCGGTTCTAAATCTATTCAAATTGAAGATACACACTGACCGATAGTTGTCAAATTATACGTTATAATTAAAATAAAATTATTGAAATAATTTATAACTGGCATTAGGCCTAGTCAAAATATTCCCATCGTTAAATTATATTTAAACACCAACGAAATTTACAAATAATACCCAATTTACAAAATAACCTTTCATTTTGGGGGAAATTAAACTTTTTATACTATAGATGCAAATATAGTAGTACAAAGTGTCCGAGTTTTTGAGTATGCTTTTAATTGAAAACAAAGTTTAACATTCGCTGAACAAATTTTATATTTGTTTACACAACTTTTAATGGTAGTGTCATGATAATTAATTCCAATTATTACTGATTACTTAGGACGCATACAGGCAAAAGAATTAGGCCTAGGCCTAGACATTATTTTGCGAAATAGTATAACATATTTTTGCAGATATTCAACTCTACAGGCCTGCAATTATCTAATAGACTAGCGTAATCAATAACTAATTTATGCACAGCAATTATTACAAAACTTAATTATATATTTTTTAAACTAACGATGATTAGGTGTTTGAGAGCCGTGCAAAATTCATATACAATGATATTGATGAATATACAATCCCTTATCAGTTAATAGTTTCATTAGTGGCAATGACAGAATTGAAGTATGGCCCGTTCTTAGACGGGTCCATGACAGTAAATATTTGCGTTGTGCGTCGTATTAGGCTTAAATGTCCTAAAACAAATTCACTTGAATGAGGACGCTTTTAATGCACCCGATTGATGTTGGTTTTTCTAATGAACATTAAAGGAATTTTCGCCGACACGTATTTCAGTGTGGACGCTTGCTAAATTCCGATGCACAGATGTCAGTAAACTCCGTACTATATTTTGTCTGCACTATGGTTTTGATCTAGAACGTTGGTGTCTCATATAGGCTACTGTGATTAAAGAAATAGTAAAGAAAGAAAAATACGCTGATTTCATACAATTGAACTTCTTACAAAACAAATTATTATTTTTTTTTAAAGCGTCACTTTTTGATTTGCTTATTAAAATCCACTTATGTTTAGGACTCCAAGGAGCCTATGTTTTTCACATTCTTGTATCAAACTATCTCTATCAAACTACATTTCAATTTAATAAATACACAAAAATTAAACAGTTACGAAATGCACAAATTTAATAGTGTAATGAATTGAACAAATTCCCATGCACAGTTTGAGTGACAATGAAATCGCGCACAAATATTTCGGTGGAAATAAATTCAAATTTGCACGGAATTAATTTGCATGATCACACCAAGCCAATATTTGTTGTTGTGGACTCGGCTTTAGATGGAATTGATTACTTCGATGTGTTACTGCCACAAATAAAACTATCTTTCACGGGCTCTGTTAGATAAGTTTCTAATCGCATTAAATTTGCCCACAAAAACATTTCCAAATACCATTTGCTACTTACTAAAAACCTAACCTCAAATATACTACATACAAACATAAACTACGCTAGAGTTGAATAACAGCCTTGTGAATTACCGTGTATAACGATTTTTTCACAATTTTCTCCTTAGATTTCGAAAGTCCCGGTTGTTACTAAACAAACAAATCCCATTTAAAATTCGTTCCATGAAGAAATGTTATTTTGTTTGGATTGTAACACATGTTCAAAGAGTCTAGGGAACTAAACCGTTCACCGCACGACAATGGACGAGTTTCACCGAAGTTATGCCTATATTGTCCGCGTATTGTTAGCGGTGAAAGTAAAAACGGTTTCAGTTCCCAACAGAAGTACTGTACTGGTTGTATCCCTCTCCCTTGTACAAAGTCCTCAACTAAACGGGTTTGTTCATATTCATACCCTTACCATCCTAGCTTCCATTTTGTTTTGTAATTTTAAGTCTTACAATTATGTTTCTGTGATGTGTTTCAACTTATTTCATAGACATATTTTTGTATTTCGTTTATATTTTCTGTACAGATAACTCAATATGTATTGTTTGTGTGTTTGCTATTTTGTAATAAATTTTTTATATAAATGCTGCTTGTTCTTTTATTAATCCCAAATTATCTTCTTTTTTTTATTTATATAGTTAGTTCAGATGCAAGTCAGATAAAAAGAAATACAACAATATTCTTAGACATTGATCTTTCAGTTGGAAAAGTTTTGGATTTTCCCATTTCAGAAAAATCGGGTCATAACAAGTTGTCAACTTGGAATACACATTTCATCAAATATCTTTAAGTGGTGCTTGCTACGAATATATCAGTAGATAATTTTATTTAGGAAATAAAATTTCCTTCAACTTTTGTAATTAACTAAACACAGTTTTTGATAACTATTCCAATAACTGTAGATGAAACAAACGAATTTAAAATCATCAAACTTATATTAGTACTAATAACTTTATACTTATAGAATTTGCTAAAACTGTAACCAGCATCTTCGCCTTTTCTGCTTGGTCAAAACAAATGCCATTTGGCTTAAGCTGGTGGTATTTATTGTAAGATACTTTATTATGCATTTAAAAGTAAATTCCTTACACTATTCCTCAATAACAAGATCTTTAATTGTTAACTGTTTTCTTTTTTCTTTATTTTATTGCCTTATTGACTGGGTATATATCAATATAATTATATAAATACAGTACCTTTGTTATACTGCTCACAGTCCAATATCTTGTAATCGGTGACGAACGTTTCGCATTATACGTTTCGAACTTTATTCAGGCATTGTCAAACCGAATTTTTGTTTTTTGCATTCAATTTAAATGCGCGTCAACTTTAAAATACACATAATACACAATTTAAAGTTGACGCGCATTTAAATTGAATGCAAAAAACAAAAATTCGGTTTGACAATGCCTGAATAAAATAGGCGAAACGGTCTTCACCGATTACAGAGATATTGGACTGCGAGCAGTAATGCTTTAATTGTCCCTTCCATGCATTAGGTTAAGGGTCGGCTCTAGTAAAACAGAAAGCAACCTGCGACTCCAGCGTAGCGGCGGTAGGTTACGCGGACATTGCTCATCCTAAATCCATTTAAAACCCGCAATTGTTCAAATAGCGTTTTTTAAAAAATACCAAACTCTTGGGGACAAAATTCTTCATTCGAATGGCTTGGTAATTTTTCGCTACAATTAATAGTTACAACGTAAAAAAATATTTAAAGTCTCCCTATAGCGGCAGTAGGTTACTCGGCCATTGCTCAGCCTAAATCCATTTAAAACCCGCAATTGTTCAAATAGCGTTTTAAAAAAAATACCAAACTCTTGGGGACAAAATTCTCCATGCAAATGGCTTGGTACTTTTTCGCTATAATTAATAGTGACAACATAAAAAAATATTAAAAATACATTTTTTAAATTGTTAATAAATATTAAACAAAATGTTTTTCTTAATTTTGGAAAAGCCATTTGCATGCGTATTGGCCATAGCTTTAAAATGACATATCGTTCATAATTATCCGATCAAAAATAAAGGAAAAATTTGGATTTTAATTTAACATTGGTCTTATGGAGTGTCAACCAACATGGCCGACAGGTAGAGCCGACCCTTAAGCCAAAAGTAACAAAATGTTCGTGTTTAACCTCCGACGCAAAGAGAGGGGTATTTGTTACAAGTTCAACGTGTGTATCTGTGTATCTCAGTCTATGTATCTGTCTGTGGCATCGTATCTCCCAAACAGGCGAACCGATTTTGATTTAGTTTTTTAAAGGTGGCTTGATCGAGAGTGTTCTTAGCTATGATTCAAGAAAATCTGTTTAGCCGTTCGAGGTTTTTTTAATTTGTAATTTATCTGTTATCTTAAGCAGTGTTTACACTAGGTAACAAAACGTGATACAAATATTGGCGGCTAACATTTTCTATTGATAAGAATGTTACCAACATTTTCATTTTCCAAAGAAGCAATCGCTGCTTAAACAAGTTGCCAACATTATTAAAAGAAAGCTGAAATTGCTCTAACATTGCTACTATTGTAATACGATATTCTAACATTGCTAATATTATTTGACGATACCCAAAACTTGCGGATTAACATAATTTGTTTTGGTAAAACGCCAAAACTGTTAATAACATTGAAGTTACACAAATTTATGTTTTCATGTGTCTACGATGTTTTGTTCAGAAAAAATGTTAGTAGTGCGTTATAGTATAAACCCAGATTTACAAGTAAACAACGGCTATCGATGGTTCTTTTTTAACGAAAAGTCTTCAACTATATTATACAAAAGCGAAATACCACTCACTCACTGACTCACTCATCACGATTTCTCAAAAACTACCGAACGGATTGAAATGAAATTTGGTATGTAGCTTCCTCTAGGACCATAGGTGCTCACTAATAAAGGGTTTGAAAAAATCGAAATTTTAGGGGGGTTTGCTGGATCAAAGTTATTAAAAAACGATTTCTTCAAAACTACCGAACAGATTGGAATGAAGTTTGGTATGTAGCTTCGTCTAGGGCCATAGGTGCTGACTAAGAAAGGGTTTGAAAAAATTCGAAATTTTAGGGAGGGTTTGGGGGATCAAAGTTATTAAATCACGATTTCTTCAAAACTACCGAACGGATTGGAATGAAATTTGGTATGTTGCTTCTTCTAGGGCCATAAGTGTTCACTAAAAAAGGGTTTTAAAAATATTGGAAATTATAGGGGGGTTTGGGGGGGGTAAAAATTACTAAATCACGATTTCTCCAAAATTACCGAACGGACTGAAATGAAATTTGGTATATAGCTTCCTCTAGGACCATAGGTGCTCACTAAGAAAGGGTTTGAAAAAATTCGAAGTTTTAGGGAGGGTTTGGGGGGATCAAATTTATTAAATCACGATTTATTCAAAACTACCGAACGGATTGGAATGAAATTTGGTATGTAGCTTCCTCTAGGGCCATAGGTGCTCACTAAGAAAGGGTTTGAAAAAATCGAAGTTTTAGGGAGGGGTTGGGTGGATCAAAGTTATAAATCACGATTTCTTCAAAACTACCGAACGGATTGGAATGAAATTTGGTATGTAGCTTCCTCTAGGGCCATAGGTGCTTGCTAAGAAAGGGTGTGAAAAATTTCGAAATTTTAGGAGGGGTTTGGGGGGATCAAAGTTACTAAAATCATAATTTCAGATCTTTTATTATTATGACAATAGTGCTTTTATTATTTAAGATCTATATATATATAAACTAGGGGCTCTGCCCCTGGACGCTTCGCGTCCCAACCCCGCCTCGGCCTTTGGCCTCAGATGGCTGCTTCGCTTCGCTCGCAGTTGGAAAATTCGCTACAGAATCTTGTTAATCTTTGGCTCGTTTGTACATAGGTGACCGAGCACAAATCAGCTGTTTTATTTGGCAGCTGACTCAAACTCATTAAACATTATCTCCATAAGATTAACATGGGAAATTTGAACGATTGTTTGGCGGAGCTCCTTCTTAGGTTAATAGCGGCTAAAAGGGATGATTAGATCTTGAATCTGACGGAAAATCTCTTCTTTGAAATTTAATTTTCTACAACTTTTGTATTTAAAATTGTTGCTATCTCTTACCGTTTTCTTACTAAATGCGCTCAAAGTGAAAAATTGAAGAAATTGAAAAAATCGAAAAAATCGAAAAAATCTTTCAAACCCAAAAGGCGCTTCCAAAATTTAAAAATGTTAAATTCTGGCAATTTTCCCAAAGGTTTCTCGTCGAGAGCTTTAATTCAAGTATGAGGGAGGTCGAGGGGGGTACGATTACGGGAATTGCCTAATAATTAATGTCAGTGAAACCGGCTAGCTTTAAAAACGTTGGGCGGAGCTACACTTCTCGGATGAATAGTGGCTAAATGGATGATTGGATCTTAAATCTGATGAAAAAACGTTAGTCTGAAATAAAATTTTCTACAACTTTTGTATTTAACAATTTTTGCTATATCTTACCGTTTTCTTACAAAAGTCGCTCAAAGTGAAAAAATGAAAAAATAAAAAAATTCGAAAAAAATTTCCCGCCCAAAAGGTGCTTCCAAAATTAAAACATGTTAAATTCTGGCAATTTTCCCAAAAGTTTCTCGTCGAGAGCTTTAATTCAAGTATAAGGTCGAGGGGGTACGATTACGGGAATTGCCTAATAATTAATGTCAGTGAATAAGTGAAACCGGCTAGCTTTAAACACGTTGGGCGGAGTTTCCCTTCTCGGATGAATAGTGGCTAAATGGATGATTGGATCTTAAATCTGATGAAAAATCTTTTAAATTAAATTTTCTACAACTTTTGTATTTAACAATTTTTGCTATCTCTTACCGTTTTCTTACAAAACGCGCTCAAAGTGAAAAAATGCAAAAATTTAAAAAATCTAAAAAATCTTTCCCGCCCAAAAGGTGCTTGCAAAATTAAAAAATGTTAACTTCTGGCAATTTTCCCAAAAGTTTCTCGTCGAAAGCTTTAATTCAAGTATAAGGTTGAGGGGGATTCGATTACGGGAAGTGCCTAATAATTAATGTCAATGAATCAGTGTTACCGTCTAGCTTTATATAAGTAGAAGCCAAATACCACTCACTGACTGAACACTTAAAAAAAGAATACAATTACGTTAAAAAGACTGAAAATACCAACCACCACGGGCAACGCCGTACGGGTCAGCTAGTATTATATAAGTGTCCCAACAATACTTATTTAAAACAATAATTACATATGCTTTGTTTAAAAAAGTTACACATCTTTTTTACCGTAGCATTATTAATTAATTCCTATGACATTTACAACAGGCAAATTAACCGACGCATCTAAATTTCACCGTTAATAATTGTTTTGTTTTTGCCTTATCAACTGGTTATTATATACTTTTTTTTTTTTTGTTTTCCGCTCACAGTCCAGTGAACGCATTTATTTCTCGATGACAATCGTTTCCCTTTTTTTATTCAGGCATTTTCAAACCGATACGAAATTCGTTCATTGCATTTGTCTAAATGCACGTCAAATCTGGTTCAACAATGCCTGAATAAAATAAGCGAAACGATCGTAATCGATAAATAAATACGTTTACTTGACTGTGAACAGGACACACACAAAAACAAAACAAAAGTATTTACATGTCCATTAAGAAATAATGATTTCAAATTAATTGAGTAATAATTGCTTGAATTCTTGGAGTATTTCGGAGATATTGGTTAGAGAGTTATTGAATAAATTTTGTGTCTAGCATACCCTCAATCCAAAGAGTATGGCCCAAAGTAGGTGGGGAAAATACAGATATTTACAAATAATTTAAATGAAAGTTTAGCTTATCTCTATAAAGTAGGCTATATAAAAATTTATGTTTCTTTGTCCTCTATACACTCAAAAATTATTCTACCGATTTCAGAAAAAATTTGTCCTTCATGCCAGGAATGTATAGACATTACATTGACTACAGTCTAAAGGGTTGAAATAGGTTTTCTGCCTCTATGCAATAAATATAAATTGAACTAACTTCCTACAAGCTGTAAAGCTAAATTCGTGCAATATTATTCTTAAGTGACATCAAATCCATTTACAATTCGATTACTTATACGTCAAAGTAGTGAAATAGGATAACTACCCAAAAAAGATTAAATCAAGCAATAGTGAAGCCACTAATTATAAATAAATTTAAAAATACTATTTGTTCATTTAAAATACACAGATCAAAGGATTGAAGAGGTCCAGCGTTGGTAACATAGTGAGCTGTTAGCTGTTAGCTGTTAGCTGTTTGCTTTACATCTCTCTATATTACATTTCTCAGTAGTAGGCCTACTTCCGTTACAGCTGATTTAATACTTGAAACAATTTTGTACCTGTAAATTTAGGTTATGTTTTACTTTCTCACTATACTATAGTATAGAGAAAGTATAGTGATCGCAAAAAAAATCGATGTTGTGATTTTTGTGGAAATATTCGTTTTGAGACCCCCTGAGTCCAAAAAAGTGTTTTTTACAAAATGTCTGTCTGTATGTATACAAAGCTAGAGCGAAAACTATTCGATTGATTTCAAACAAATTTGCACCAGACATGTCAAGTAGGCATGTGTAGATGCACGAAAAACGGTTTTGAAATTTTTTTAAAAAAACCCCCATTTCGGCAAAAAAAACCCAAAAAATCAGTTATTATTTTTTTATAAAAAAACGGCTCTAACGATTTTGATAAAATTTGGCTTATTTGTAGCCTTTAATGTGCCGTACCATATGCAAAAAAAACGCATCTTTCTAAAAATTCTCGTTTAGCTAATAATAATAATAACAGATTTTTGGAGGTTTTTTGGACCATAAAGGTAGTTTTCAAAACCTTTTTTAGTGCATCTATACAGGCCTAATCTATTCACGTGTTTGGTGCAAATTTGTTCGAAATCGATAGAATAGTTTTATCTGTAGCTAATAATAATAATAATATTTATTAGTTAATCTCCTATTTTAAAATCACCTCTCCTAGCCCTCCTACAATAATGAAGTCACTGTGAATCTTTTTAATAATTTAAATATGTTTGTAAGAAAGTATGTGCCAGTTTCTGGTACCGTTTATTTATTTAGGTGTAGGCGTAAGACGTGCTACCTGTTTTTATCTTTAACTCCTGTTGCATCATAAACTTGTAGTTAATAACATGAAGACATTTACAATTTCAGCTTTGTTTTTATGATTCTTGCATTTGTATTAAAAAGAAATTATTAAATATTTCAGTGAACAACATTGTTATTATAAAGGTTTATTTATATCTGTGTGTTTTAGCCCCTTCTTTAAGTGTGAAAAATTGAAGCATGAAAGAAGGATCGATCCCTCTTTAGGAAGCACCATATCTGCCAGTTATGGGCTATCCAACGGTAAAGTGTATATGCCCCTGGAAGCTCCCCCCCACCATGTCGAATTCTGACTTCTACAAATTGCGCAAAAAAGTGATAGACGGGTAAAAATATAAGTTTTTTAAAGCAAAAAAACACGTTATATTCCGTCGGCTTCGATTATGCTGCAATGATTTGAAGATTTTTCACGGTTTTTTTCACAAAAATCTTCAATATCTCGAAAATGGTGCGTTTTAGAGTATTTTTGACTATTCTCGACCGCTCTTAGGATGCAGCAACTTTGCCAGTTGTGGGCTATACAACGGTAAAGTGTATATGTCCCTGGGGGCTCTACCCCCCCCCCAGACATATTTTGGGTAAAATAAGTGAGGAGAGATGGGTCAAAATATATGTTTTTTAATGCAAAAAAAATACGTTATATTCCGTCGGCTTCGATTATATTGCAATGATTTGAATCTTTTTCATGGTTTTTTTACAAGCATCATCAATATCTCGAAAACAGTGCGTTCTAAAGCATTTTTGACTATTCTCGACCCCTATTTAGGAAACACCGTCTGTGACAGTTAAGTAAAAGAGTAAACAGATTTTTTATTTAAAGGACAACGGCTCTAACGATTTTGATCAAATTTTCAGTATTTATAGTGCTTAAGATGCCAAACAAAATGACACCACCCGCTTTTATCAAAACTTCGGCGTTTTATAATTATGGGGAAATGTTTAAAAATAAACAGGTTTATGTTGTCAATCTAGCATCGCGGCGGCCGCACGAGGTAGCACCACGGTAGAGAGCACGGCTAGTAATTCAAAGGTCGCGCGATCGAGTCCCGCCTGGGACAATGATTTTTTTATTTTATTTAAAGGACAACTATTTGGAAAAGTTCGATGTCACATGTATTTTGTTGAATGGCAAAAGCGAAGCTTGCCGTATGTTCACAAATTGCTATGGTTGGAAAACAGAATTTCAGCCAATATGATAGTATATAAATTCCTATGTGCTGAAATCCAAATCCTTTTGAAGATCCACTACTTTATGAGATGGTCAAGGCCGATATGATACATGGACCATGTCGAATCTTGAATAATGTCCTTTCTGTACTGCCGTAGAAATTATAATTATATAGCCTATATAAACTATAATATATACACTGGGTAAAATATTTAGCATTTCTTCACTTCATTAATGCAATATTATATTTACCTTAAATAAATTATTACCAAGTAAATCAGTGTTTAAATATGATCAGTACAATATTTTTTACCCGTAAAAGATTGCGGGCGAAGCAGTGACGGGTAACGCTAGTCATATATAAAAGAATATAGGTCCATACTGAAAGTGTTGAAAATGGTCAATATACGGTAGTTCACTCTCAGCCATATACAGATAAAACAGCTGATTTGAATCAAAAGCTTAGCAACACAATTCACGGTATGGCCTATACTGAACCGACACACGTTTGTTGAATGCATTTACATTTATTACCATAACAACTTGGAAAATTTAGAATCAGCTAATTATTCTTCACAACCATAACTTTTTTATTTTAGGTAATAGCAAACCCAAACTACGAAAAATGCTTAATACTGTCAGCGAGGCACGAGAAGGTCCCTGAGTCCTTGCCTACATTTAGTTTGAAGGCGCTTGTAGCAATGTGCCACGGCCGTCTGTCTCTAGTACAGAGCCGCCGTAGTAGTGAATGTCCGCAGCATCGTTATTCGAAAAATGCTATTTAAAATCGAACGTGGAATCATGGTACAAAATAGGAATCCTTCGGTTGTGTGTGTGTGTTTTTTTTTTTTTTTTTTTTTTTTTTATATATATAAAATAACATTATTAGTAGCAATTATTGGAAATATGTATGCAATTACTGCTGTGAAAGAACAAAATATATTTACTGTTCGTATGTACGTTTACTTAATTATTATACTAAATGGATTTTAATAGATTAACAGATAACAGCTTAAAAAATATTATAATTCCGATTAGTAGTGTTGAAATAATATTAATAACTAGCTGACACGTACGGCGTTGCCCGTGGTGGTTAGTATTTTCAGTCTTTTTAACGTAATTGTAATCTTTTGAAGTGTTCAGTTAGTGAGTGGTATTTGGCTTTTATATATATAGATCTTAAATAATAAAAGCACTATTGCCATAATAATAAAAGATCTGAAATTATGATTTTAGTAACTTTGATCCCCCCAAACCCCTCCTAAAATTTCGAAATTTTTCATACCCTGTCTTAGAGAGCGCCTAAGGCCCTAGAGGAAGCTACATACCAAATTTCATTCCAATCCGTTCGGGCGTAATTTGAGGATGATCAAAAACGCAATGAAAACGCAAGGAAAAATGCAAAAACGCCTATTTCTGGCGTAATTTTGGGAGAATCTCAAACATTTTTTAACAGACTACTTTTAGGCTTTAAACGAACCTAAGTACCAAATTTCAACATTTTCTGCCAATTAGTTCTCGAAAAAGCTGAGAAAACGCAAAAAAATCGCTAGAAAAACGCGAATATTGGGCGTATCTTTGGAATGTTTTCAAAATCCGTTCTTAGTGCGCGTCTAAAGGTCCAACTGAACATGCATGCCAAATTTGAACTCATTTGGTTCAGTAGATTTTTAGTTCTGCTGATGAATGAATCAGTGCCATTTCGCTTTTATATAGATAGATATGTATTTAAAAACACGGTAACAGTTTGGTATAGTATAATATTTTTGTATTTCTAAGTTTAAAAACGATAGAAAATTAAATTATTAATGAACAGTGTAATAATGTTCCTTACAAATAACAATAAAAGAAAATATCAAATAATACAAATTATAATAAATATGACTATAAATTAACTTTAATTGATATAACACATTTTTTATACAACAAATGTGCATTTATTATACAAGTCATAAAACTCCTGCGTAGAGTTCTTAAAACTAATTAATAGCCCAGTCATTCTGTGCAAAAATAAGCCTCGACCTGAGAAAAAATCGGGCCTACAGAAAAATTGTTTTTAGAACTTCTTGACAGTGAAAATAACATAAAAAAAACTTTACATCCATAGGGGTCCAATTAATTAATAGATTCACGTGTAAAGGTGTACTTTTTGATATTTTTTAAAATAACCAGAAAACTAGTGCTTTTTTAGCAAAAATGCAGGAGACCAAACTTTGAGCTTATAAAATTCTGAACAATTTGCTTTTTTATTATCTCCATAGCACGTACGGATCACGAGATATTGCCATTTCTAACTAAAAGTTGTAAATTTCTAACTTTTAGGTTAGGTTTTTATTAAATTGTAGACCTAAGCCTTGCTAGTTCTTTTAACTTTTATTACAAGTGCTGTTTTAAAATATACGAAATAACTTGATTTGACCATTTAACATTATTTACCATCTTATCTTTGGGGATATTATTAATAATATTAGGCAAAAATGTTTTGTTTATTTGTTTAAAATATGTAGGGGGGGGGGGGGGGGGGTAATCTCTGGAATTACTGAACCAATTAAAAAATAGTTGTACTAATATAAAGTTACACTATCTTTGAGTAACATAGGTTATAATAAATTTTGATTTATGGGTTAAAACAACCCCTAAAACAATAAATATTCATTGTTATACTTTCCTTAAAGCTAGAATGCTGAAATTTTTTACATTTATTTCTTACAAGATATATAGAAAAAGTAAACTAGATTTGTATTTTGTCGCCTGCTGCTACGGGGTGAAAATGTGATAACAACCCCTAAAAAATTAAAAATGAATTATTATTTTTTCCTTTAAGTTATTAAACTGAAAATTTGTACATTTACTTCTTACAACATACATATAAAAAGTATCATAGATTGACATTTTGTCGTGTGCTGCCAAAGGGTGAAAATGCAGTAAAAATGTTGATTGTTATACTTTCCTTAAAGCTAGAGAATAAACCCATAATAAATTAATAATAATAAGAAACCACTATGTTACATCCCAATTAAAAATAAATAAGACATTTTAGAATTTAATAGTAGAGTCTATTTATATAAAATAACCTGTTTGCATTTGCTTCTACGGGAGTCACCGTGGGGGTTGGCGAGCGAAGCGAGCAAGGGGCGAAGCCCTCTAGTATATTATATAAAGAAACTTTAAGCGTGATAATATCAAGTATTAATTTTGTTAATCTAGAAATACGATAGATGTTGTGATATACTTAAAATATTGGATTTTCAAATGTTTCGAACAGAATATATCTGAGCAATGCGTCTCAAAATGAACACGTGTAGTGATCTACGCTAGTGGTGATACAGGCAGTCTGATACTTCCTCTGCCTTTGTCTGGTTTTGTCTATTTTTATAACTTCAGTCATATCAAGCTTCCTTTCGCTGTATAAGAGCCCTGGCTGTTAGTAGCATTTTGTTGTGTACCTCGTCTAGCAATCGTACTTCCTGTTAGAAGTAAACTTCCTACATAAACTTACATTCATACAAAATATTTTACAGTAACTTAAATTTGGATAATATTATTGTAGGTCCTACTTTATAGCTTTTTGATTTTTAGAACATCTTACTGCATATTTTTTAAACTTAATTTACTCAATTTATGTATATGTAGTATGATATTTAAAGCGCCTGTAAGCTACTAGGTACACATTTTTCATTACTGATTACTATTTGTGCTGATTTTGTTGAGAATTTAGTCAATAGAATTAATTTGAAAAAATCTGTTATTTTAATTACAAAAATCCATTTTAACATAGATTTTAACATTGATCAATATCAATACTAAGCTATATGACGTTATATTTTCCACTATCGCGTCAGTCTATTAAAAATAGTCCCCGTTACTCGCCTTTGCGCCTGCTAAACACTCGATACCGCGTGAGGACATGGCTGTATACGGCCAGCTCCAGGGACTATTGCGTGGCTCGCTGACAGTATATCATAATTCAAACACCTATCACTATTAAAATGATGCCAACTTTATTCTATACTAGGCCTATTTGACCAGTTTGAAAAACTCCTTTACCGTATCACATTTTGGTTTAAGTTATAACTTTAAAATTGCCTCTCTTCTATATAAAAATTTTAAATTGTTTTCCTAATGAATCGTCATTCCTGTGAAAATATCATAGCATACAATAATCTGCAAGTGCATCGCTAACGGGATTGTTAAGCGAAGCGAGCAGAGGGCTGAGCCCTCTAGTACTTTATAAAACGTAATACTTAAAACGGACTTAATAGGTAGTCAATACTGTAATAAGTTATAATTTTGTTACAACTCGAATGTCACTGAGGATGGCGTCTTTGTCGTCGAAACGCGTTTGACGATTACAAATTTTTTGGGAGAATTAATTGTGTAATGCCTTTTTATTCTTAAAAAATAATTTTAATACCTATCATGCAGACCATTTATGAATATATTTTCATTAGAAGATTGGCTGCAATATAAAATATTAAAATTGAATACGTTTATTTGAAAAACTTAGACAAATTCAGTAGACAAACATAAGTGAAATATCTTGTATTTAACAGTTTCTTAACATCCATCAAATAAACGGTACCAGGAACTGGCACATACTTTCTCACAAACACATTTAAATTACTAAACAGATTCACTGTGACTTGTAGGGTGGGGTAGGAGAGTTTTTTATTAAAGTTGGAGATTAACTAATAAATATTATTATTATTATTATTATTATCTAGAAAGAAAACTATTCGATCGATTTCGAAAAAATTTGCACCAAACTCGTCAATTAGGTCTTTATAGATGCACGTAAAAAGGTTTTGAAAAATTTTGAAAAACAACCCCCTTTAAGGCCAAAAAAACCCAAAAATAAGTTATTATTATTATTATTAGCTAAACGAGAATTTTTAGAAAGATGCGGGTTTTTGTATATGGTAGGGCACATTAAAGGCTACAAATAAGCCAAATTTTATCAAAATCGTTAGAGCCGTTTTTTTATAAAAAAAATAATAACTGATTTTTGGAGGTTTTTTGGCCAAAAAGGGGGTTGTTTTTCAAAAATTGTCAAAACCCTTTTTCGTGCATCTATACAGGCGTACTGGACATGTCTGGTGCAAATTTGGTTGAAATCGATAGAATAGTTTTCTCTCTAGCTTTGTATACATACAGACATACATACAGACATACAGACAGACATTTTGTAAAAACTACTTTTTTGGGCTCAGGGGGTCCCAAAACGGATATTTCCACAAAAATCTCAACATCGATTTTTTCGCGATCACTATACTTTCTCTATACTATAGTATAGTGAGAAAGTAAAATACGTATTAGTAGACATTAGTGTTTATTTAAATAAATCAGTTTTTGACGAATTTGACTACACATATTATGTTGCCATTAGCGAATTTCTATAGGAAAGATGAGCTATTGCAGTGACTCTTATGACTCTTCGTGAGTAGACCAACTACGACTCTTTCGCTGCGAGCGAAACGAAGCAGTGCATTTTGTGAGTAGACCAACTTCAAAAAGTTTTTTGAAACTCTAAAACATATAAATTAAATTTTGTAAGTTTATATGTTATAGGGTTCCTACCAACTATTTGTGAAATTGGCCCACTCACGAAGGTGCTGAATAGCTGCCTGCGTGTACGAAATATATATGAGTAGAATTTGTTTGAACCTCAGCCACCAGTCCACAGTCCAGGCTCACACATTGCTTTGCGAGTTTGCATCTCTACCTTACGGCTTCGGATTATGGACTGCTTTCTCGGCCTCGGATTAGATCACATCGCGGTAAAATTCCACACGGCAATACATCCTACTAATATTATAAATGTGAAAGTTTGTTTGTTTGTTTGTTTGACTGACAATCACGCAAAAAGTACTGGATGGATTTGAATGAAATTTGGCACACATATAGATCATGACCTGGAATGAGACATAGGCTATAAACCATTTTGATTTAAGGATTGAAACAACCCCTAAAACAATAAATATTTATTATTATACATCCATTAAGACTAGAAAGCTGGAATTTGGTACATTTATTTCTTACAAGGTACATATAAAATGTAAACTATATATT
>JAGFPH010000501.1:272551-293032 GCA_018207615.1 Philaenus spumarius
CAAGAGCAGGGAGCGGTAATTTTAAATGGACGCGTTTACACTGAACAATGGGAAACTGCTGATTTATTTTTTATCGTATAGCTTTTCTGTTACATGGCTGTTAGTGTTACAGATACCCCCTGTTCATGAAAGAAATTCATGGAATTTGCTTTCATGAACACCAAAAACACCACAGTCCATGTAACAGAGAAAAAATTTTTTTTTTTTTTTTAAATTTCAAAGAAATTTGGTCTTTACATTACTTAAAAAATTTCAAAAATTACAAATTATATTTAAAAATTCAAATCATTGTTCCTATTTTAAAATACTTCATCCGTCAATGTTCATCCTTACTCAATTATTAGTTGCCACAAAAAAAATTCAAAAATCCAAAAACTCAAAAAATTAAACAATTCAAAAATTCAAAAAACTCATGACTGTCAACTCAAAACAATCAAATATTGAAATCAAATATCACAATAAAACAACATTTAAAAATTAGTTACACATCAAAATTAAGTTTCACAATCAAGTATTACAATCAACATCACTGAAAAAATCAAAATTACACATCATTATTCATTATTAAGATTGTCAATCAAATTATACATCATTATAATCATTCAATTATTAAAGTTTTCATTGTTCATCACTCAACGTATTATCAGGCTCAATATTTCCTGCAAATTAACATTATACATTGATTACAAATCAAAATTCACTCATTAATCAATTTTTACATATTATTAATTACTATGGCAACAAATAAAATTCACTTATCTTTAACTTGTGGCAACTCTACACTCAATCATTCTCAGTTAACACATTTTAATTAATCATTCACACCACAAATCAAATTCTTCACAATATTTAAAATTTACATTTACATTTACATGCATTCATACCAGTTTAACACATCACCTACATATCAAATTGTAAATAAGACCTTCAAAATGGCAATGACCCCCTCTCAGACAACGTATATGGATAATTCCATGAGAGTGCAACTACCAGACAAAGATGGAAATAAAAAATAAAATATTCAACGTCGTATATATACGTACATATAAACAAGTTTGTGATGGTGTGCGTCAGCAAACACCATCCTTACAACTATGGAGAAACATCAATGTAAATATAAAATTGAAATTTGAAAAAATATTTACTTTGTTCCATTTCATTTCTATCACACATACCTTCCATCATCCACTCCTTAATCAACCCCCATCAAACTCCCAAACATGTCGTTGAAGGTCACAGCAATGTTATACATCGTCTGTATCAAATGTATAACCCCCCACAACATTTCATTAAAACGAATCTAAAAATTAGTGAAAACAAATCTAAAATCTTTAGTTTGCCACTCCCCGTTGAAATTTTCATGCTCGCCTCATCCGCACTGCAAGTCTTTATACATTTCAATTTTATATTTTTCAAAAATTATTAAACTAAAGGAACAAAAAACAAAAAACTATTTACAAAAGGATCAAGACACCAATCAGGTAGGTAACTTTTTCTTTTTTCTTGTAGGCCTCTTCAAAATAAGTAGGCCTAGCCTATGCTTTATTAATTTCATTATCTTTTCTTTTACATTATTATCTAGTCTATAAATTTTGCTTTTATATTTCATTTTTTGTTTTTTGTTTGTTTTGAAACTCTTCTTTACAATTATAAAATGTTTACGCACAAAACCATAACCTTGTCTAAACTCTATTTTCCAAGATTTATTACTCAAAACATTGATAAGCCTATTCTCATTTACTTGATTCAAATCAAAACTCATTTTTTCATTTATATCATTAATCATTTCAAAATCATCATAATTAACATCTTTATCCACTTTTCCAATTTCAAATTCCACAACATTAGGCATACTCTCTACAATATCCTTTCTTAAAACATAATCGTCGCATAATTCTTCCACAACTAGGCCTACATAATTTACATTAATTACTTCACTCTTACATACTGTTAGAATAGGCTTTTCAAAATTGTTGTTAATATTACTATCATTTACCTTCTGGTCCATTTTAATTAAATCATTATTAACTTTGCTTTCAATTTCAAAACATTTATCTTCTACTACGTTTATTTTACTAGACACGCTCTTGTTCACTTCTGTTAACTTGTTTTCAAAAGATTTGGAAATGTCATTTACTTTACTATCTATTGACTCTATTTTTACATCTAGGCTTTTAGAAATTTCATTGAATCTTAAGTCATTTTCTACTTTTAAGTCTTTCATCTCTATTTGGAAATTGTCTAATTTAGAGTTTAAATTGTCATTATTTGTTTTCATTTCTGTTTTTAAATCAATTTTTAAATTATCATTGTTTACTTTCATTTCTGTTTTAATTTCAGTTAAAAAACTCATCATCATTTCCTTAAAACCATCCCCAGCAAAATTATCATTTGACCTAACCTCCTTCAAACTTTCACTAGGCTTATCTTTAATTGTTTCTTTCATTTCTAACTCCTCTACCCTATTCTGCGCACTCTCATTTATGGACTGATCCAACTCTAAACCTGAATCATTCAGGCCTAACTCTTCTACCCTGTTTGCCATGTTTTAAATTGTATTCAACAATTTGAGATTAAGTTGTCTGCCACAATGCCTCAAAAAATCTCCAAAGCCGCCACGACATCCACTTCGCCTTCGTTTAACAGCCTCGAGTTGGACGCCATTTTGCAACGATAGGCGTTGCAAAAATAAAAATATAACGGCTTCTTCTGTTTTTCAGCTCCACGTTGGGAAAGCCATTTTGCAACTGCTGATTTATTTTTTATCGTATAGCTTTTCTGTTACATGGCTGTTAGTGTTACAACTTGGAAAACTTGTGCTAGCAGAAACTATGGTGTGAAGAGAGGAATGAAAACAATTTTGTCTTTTGCACATTTTCATAATTTATGTAAAAAGGAGTTCAGTTTCTATGGTTTCAAATTTAAATTACAACAAATAATTCTTACCCTAAATAATGAGGTTAATAATTAATACAGCTAAATCTCTATGTATCAGTCAGTGTGATCTACTTGATAGTTTTACCAAAATTTGTTAAGCACCGTTTTTAGTATCTAAACTTCCAAAAGTAATATTCCATAATATTGAAGTGCATCTACTTTTGTTGTATTACTGTCTCATTATTAAAATGATACTAGTAAACCCCCGTGAAAAATCATTGGCGGATTAATTAGATACACATCAGAAATACATCATTTATACGAAATACCGTACTATTTAAAAACAACAAACTTTATCTAGGCCTACCTAACTATGCTGACGGGAATTTTTAACTCGGTAAATGTGTACCGGTACTATTATAAAACTAGATCAAATGATTTAGAAATTATTAATATTGTAGTGACGAAATTAATAATCAAATATGTTTAAATGTTGTACGAATGTTTCCGAAGTTAAACGAATAGGTATTTCTTCTTTAAATTTGCACAAACTAATATTTTGATTAAACAAATAAAAGAGCACTGTGGCGAAAAAATCACACTGATTTGAATAAAAACCCCGAACCACAAAACAAGGAATAAAAACAATAACTAAACAACTAAATTGTAAGTTATGTTTAATACGTTACCCTTATGTACATTTCGATGACATGGTCATCATCCTCAGAGGGTTTTAACACTACTAAAGTATACAGACAATATTACAGAGCTTTATATACCCGCCCTTCCCCCACTCCTCTCCGTACCGTTCAATTCAAAACCGACCTGGTGGGGAATGGGAGGAGCCACATTAAATCTACTACAAGTATCTATTTTTAACAATAAAAGCCTATTAAACAATAAATTATAAAACTATTAAATACAAAAAATAACAAATGATTTTATTTTTATTTTACCTTGCGTTTTGTGATCTGGCGTCCTTTTGGGTTGACGACCTCGGTTTCAACTGCACTGAGTCATTTTCAAGTCACTTATATAAAAATCACACTACAACAATCACATTAGTTCAACAATTAAATAGTTCACAACAATTACAATTACCGTGGTTAAACTATAAAAACATAAACCTAAAAATGCTGTTAAACAGAGTTCAACCTTCGCTGAACACCTAGTTGAATCAGGACACCTATACCGTTCTATCCAAGAAAATATGGAAATAATAAAAACGTGCAACAAAAGCAGGGAAATGGATGTACTAGAAGAGTTCCAAATATATAAATATTCCAAAAACAGCCCTTCAGAAATACTAAATGATAAACTGAAATTCAAATCTAATTCGTTGTACGACAGAATAATAGACATAGATAACAGTGAAGCATAGACTTTAATCCTCCCCCACTTTCACTCAATCCGGACATACAACCATTTCAAGTTTAACTACGTACGCGAAAGGATGCATCCACACTTTTTATATTTTATAAAAGAATTGACGAACCGTTTAACCACGGTAATTGTAATTGTTGTGAACTATTTAATTGTTGAACTAATGTGATTGTTGTAGTGTGATTTTTATATAAGTGACTTGAAAATGACTCAGTGCAGTTGAAACCGAGGTCGTCAACCCAAAAGGACGCCAGATCACAAAACGCAAGGTAAAATAAAAATAAAATCATTTATTAAATTATTGTGATCAAGAAGTAGGACTTATAATGAAAAAATAACAAACTGGTCTACTAAAACTATAAACAGTCAAACAGTAATTATTTTTTATTTTTATGGGGAGGAGTGGGAGTATATATAGCTCTGTAATATTGTCTGTATACTTTAGTAGGGTTAAAACCCTCTGAGGATGATGACCATGTCATCAAAATGTACATAAGGGCATAGATCATGAATAATAAATAGATCTTGCATCCATACGGCAGCAGTGTGGTGAAAATTATGTTGTCGGGAAAATAGTGAATGATCGCACCGCGAGGTAGCGCTAGGGAAAAATCATTGGTAGCATTGATGTTTCACACAGCTTCCGTCGTTTCCCCAATAGATAGCGCCACTATCGTCGAATTTCCTGTGGAACGAAATATTGCATTGGATCGGAGTTCTATTAGGTTATCCAAATACAATGATAAGGGTAACGTATTAAACATAACTTACAATTTAGTTGTTTAGTTATTGTTTTTGTTCCTTGTTTTGTGGTTCGGGGTTTTTATTCAAATCAGTGTAATGTTTTGATGATAAAAGGTTGTATTTATAATCAGTTTATAGCCTCAAAGCAAATATTAAAAAATATCATTACATAGTACATTAGTTCTATAACTCATATTTAAAAAAATCAACTTTATAAGAAATTATAATGATTGAAGTTGTAAACATAACCCCAAAGTATAAGCTACACTGGGTTTATTTAAGTTTTCAGATGATAAATGAAATCAGCTGTTATTATTATTGTTACTCATGTACGGACGTACACTCGCTTTTATAGGAGTTGGTGGACATATTTTCTTCATATATACATAATATACTGGTCTGGATAGAGAACATTAAATAAGAAATAAAAAGAACACACGGAAAGGTTTTTATAAATATTTTGAGAATCCAATTTAAGATCAAACTTGTTTATATCTCTAATTCAACATCTCATTGTCAAAACTAGTCTATTAGGTTTATCTACTCGAACCACCAGTTTGAAAAAGGACAATTCATTGTACTCCTATGTGGATTCTAAAAAAAACCTGCCTAAAGGTGAGTGCAGTAGAGGTTGAAGTATGTTAGAATTTAAGGTACAAATTTGATTAAGCTTTAGAACTCATTAAGTTGCCTTGAAGTTAAAATATCAAAACCTATTTACAAAAATAAAAATTTAAATAAGTAGTTAAAATATTACTTTCTTATAGTTGTGTAGTAAATGTCCCTAGTAAAAATTAAGCTTTACTAAATTAAAATATAAAAGCTCCCTCATCCACATTGACTTTTCTATGTAATAATATCCAATGCATATTGCTTGATTCTGAATTGATCGATTTGGATTTTTGATTGAGTACCTACATAAATAAATGTATTTTAATTAAATATGCTACAATAAAATAATAATATAAGCTAAAAATGTTACAAAATTTTTCTTCCATACAAGCGATAACTGAAGCTGTGACCTCGTGTATACCGATTGAGAAGTACTGAGGGCAGCGATAATTGGGAACAGATATAAGTAAGAAATTTTGCTCATTTAAGTTACTCGTGATATTAAAGCAGTGTTGTTTAACTTTATATGTTTAGAACCTTATAAATTTGCATAATAATTCAATAGTTTTAATCATTTTTTAAACTTTTAGTTTCAGAAGCTCGAAACGGTCACACATGCTAAAACAGTATCCGTATGTTGGACTTTTTAGTTAGTGATGAAGAATTCACCAACACAAATATGACTTCAGAAACACTATATGTTGTACACCAAGTATGTCAAGATCTTTAGGGCTGTGTTTCGCAGATTAATGAGTATCTGTAAGTATTTTTAAACTTAACCTCCAGAGAAAATGTATAATACAAGATCTGTAAATAAAGCAATGAGACTTTTTTTTGGCACCCAAAGTGACAACACTGTAAAGTTACAAGAAAACATATGGTTAGATGTTCGGCGAGCTCCGCGAACGACTACAAATAAGGCATTTCTTGATATACATAAAATGTGTTTAGGTTTACAGTTTTTTATTGAGGATTTAAATTTCTGATAAAGGCTATTGACTAAATAAGAGAGATTTTGCCAAGTTGTTGCTTAAAATATCTGGCTTCATTGAGGGTTTTGAACTTTGATAAATTGTACATACTTAGAACAAACTGTTCATTTTCTAGACGGAAGCTTCTTCAAATTGAAGCTGACTGACACAGAGTTTTGGTCTGGCATTTGAATGTGTTTTCATTAATAAAATCGTTAAAATCAATAGGAGGTTTAACGCACGGGAGAGGAATAACTCAGAGTACCTTAAATAAATGGGTTTCAGGAACACCTTCATTTTTACTGATAAGTAAGGCATTTAGAAGTTTTCTAGGATTGAACTACAATACTCAAGAGCAGCATGTAGAGCTGAGAGAAAGCCGAAAATAAAGGCACTTACAAGATATGTCAAAGTTCAAAATTGGTTGAGTCAGCACAACCCATTTGCTTGCAGCACTAGTGAATAAATTTCTCTTTCGACGGGGTTGGTATGTGACTCTTCAGTTAATTGCGATGAAGCATATGAATTCAGCTTCAAAGCAATGGAAAACATGTCGGGAAAATCTTTCAATGAAATTAAGCTACACAGGAAGGATATGGTAACAACACAGCCGAGTTTCAAGTCTATCAAAGTAAGGTCTAAAGAAGTTTCAATAAACTCCAAGCAAATATTCAATCGAATTATATGCATGTGTGAATTATATTATTATAGCCCTGTTAAATTGAAATTTTATTTTGAGTTTGAATTAGCATCTCCCCCACACTCTGTATTTAATGATACAGTACTACTAAAAGGTATGAAAGCATCGTTTATGAAACTATTTGAAGGTGGTATTGTCGAAGAAACCTTTGAGACAAATGAAGCTGTTTTGAGAAGGAATGCAGTGGGTTGGAGAATAAAAACAATTTTAAGGAAATAGTAGAATCATATTTAAACTATATACTTTGTAAATATGGAAATAAAGTTACTTGTTTTCGACAGGTATACCAACTTTCCAACCACAAAACTACAAGAACAAGAGAGAAGAGCATCAAAGAAATTTTCTCACACAATTTTGTTTGGTGAAAATACAGTTTGCGCAACACAACAAGCAGACTTTCGAGCAAACCCTCAAAACAAAAAAGATTAATAGAAGCAGTTACAACAAGGTGTGTTGCTGAAGTTATTAATGTTGTTTCTGCGCCGACACTGTCATTGTCGACCAGACAATTAAGTATGTGCAGACTAATAATACCAATAATGTTGTGGGAACTGATACAGATCTCTGTTTTACTTGTAGCATTAGTTCACCAGCATGACGCCAAAACTTTTTACTTAAAGCTTTCATCTTCAGTGTTAAAGTATATTCTGTCAATTTTCTTGTAAATAAACATGTCGAGCAGCAAACTTCACTGCTTTTTGCTCATACCATGACTGGTTGCGGCTCGACATCTGTTTTCTATGAACTAGGAACAAAAACAGCCGACTTGATACGTAATTCAACTGAAGCTAAAGATTAGACTGAGATTTTTGCAAAACAAGACATTACAAAAAAAATTTCTGGAAAGTGGAGAACAGTTTATTCTAAGTATGTACAACTTATCACAGTTCAAAACCATCAATGAAGTAAGATATTTTAAGGAAAAGCAATTAACTGTAAAAATGTCTCTAAAGTGAAATTTTTAATTAACAAAATTTCCTCCAACTTATATACATAAAATAACAGACTTATACCTAAGCCATGACGGTTCCTTCTGCTCCAAATGAACTTCTCCTACTAATATCTTGCAATTGTAAAACATTGTGTGTTACAAAATGTAGCTGTCATAAAGCTGGGTTTGATTGCACATCTATGTGTGGACACCGTAGTGGAAAGCATTTAAAAATACTTCGGACCAGACCTACGAAATGTTAGAAAATTACCCACTATAAAAGATTAAACAAAAATAATAATAATCGTTATTAGTATCCCCTGTGCAGAAAATAGTCAGTTATCAAAAATATGCTATTCCTCATTTATTTATTGCAAGACTTAGGTAGTTAGCCGAGCAATTAAATAATGCCTAGGCAATACAACTTAATTCTTTGTATCAGTGATAAAAGTGTACTAAAAACAGTATTTTGGGAATGAAAACTTAAAGTGAAAGTTAATATATTGTTGCTCCATTCCAACTGAATGACTTCAAGATCAGAGTACTATATATGCAGCGGTGCACCTCAACGGCGAGTGTCAACAGTGGCGCTGCTAGGACCGGTGGCGAGGTGTCCACTACTGTTTCATCGCTTTCTATGAAGCCATCGTCTTAACGGTAAGGTTTATTAAACCCATCATTTGAAAGGCAATTAAATTATCTTTAAGTTTTGTTCAAACCATTTCTTCCCACGGTGGAAGGGTTAAAAGGTATAATTTGTTGAAGTTACTTTTTGTTTATTTAAGTGACAGTCTCTTGTATAATATGATCAAGTATTACTGCTAAACTAAGCTAGCTACATAAAAAGTGTATGTAACATAATTTGTTTTTAATATTGTTAGGAGTAAAATAAAAAAAGAACACCGCGGTCACATAATTAGTTTTCGAGCTGTAAGCATTTAACTAGAGTACTGCTCGTGCAAGGTTGCAGAGGGGTTGGGGAGAAAGCAAGAGGGGTGGGAGTCGGGACTTTGTGTTTTTTTAATGTATACTTTGTATACTGACATCCTACAAAAATCCAGCTTTCCCCTAATTATTTGCGACAAAGTGTATTTTTTTACCTTCATTGACTGGGCTATAAATACTATTACTAATAAATCACTGTCTACCTGCTCCAGTTTAGGTTCTTTAAATATATGTTTTTTTTTTTTTTTTTTTTGTGATTACAGCCTCAACAGCAAACTTTTTCATTTGTCATATTATTTATTTATCATCGAAGACCTTACATTGTAATCACTCATGATACAGTTTCTGTTTTCACCTTCTTCAAGAGACGGTTAACGAATAGTATAACAACAATAAAAACAGAGTAAATAATTACGATGATCCGATACGTTACTAGACATAACAGGCAGCTAGCTAACAGGTAAACTTAAGTCCGAGCGCCAGAGATATTTAACGAGTAGGCCCGAGTCATGCTAAATTATGGGATACCTATTGTATCAAGCTGAAATTTAAAACAACTATAAAACTTGCATACATCCCAACAGTCAGAACTCCAGAAATGTTATTCTCTGAATTTTATAGAGGTAAGGTTTGTTAACCAACAAAATAATTTCAAATATTCTTTATATGGGATATCAGTATTGGCGCCATAGAAAATTATAACTTACTCTTGAAAGACTGTTCTATCACTCAATTTTACTATTTTTGAACGTTAAGGAGCTTGGAGAGTAAGGGTTAAGGCAAATAAATACACCAAACTATTCAGAATATAAACACTGTATTTAATTAAACCTGCCAAACAATGTATACATTACACATTATTAAAGCCCGAGACCAGCTGATGCTTACACAACATAATGAACTACATGTACTGATTCACCTGACCATTAACTATTGTACGACCATTAAGACCGATTGTTTGAAAATACTAAAATTTTGTTTATTTTGACCCATATCAAATGCATGGGATGCACAATTTAAGACCTTGTTACTCAGGAATGGTGTAAGGAATGGCTGTTGAATGTTTCACTAACAAATTATTTTCCACACATTAGGCTAATTAGCGACAAGATTAGCAATGTTTTATTGATGAATAGTCAGCTGATTTTATTAAAAAGTAAAAGGTGATTCTTTGTACATAACCACAACAGCCATTTTTTTGCACTTAAATATTAACAGAAATATAAAATAAGCAAAATTTAATTTTTTAGTTTATGGTGCATTTTAGCAATATTGGGTAGAAAAATTGGCTTATTAATGTACCTTAAAAGTTATTCTATTTTTATAAAAATAAGAAATTATATGCAAAAGAACAATAAATTTGTGACAATTACATAATAATAAGAAACTATGCAATAGGCCTATCTAAAAATTTTCCAAATAAATTAGATCTTTTGGATAATGCTAATAGTTTTCAATTCATTATTCTACTATTTCACATAGAAATTTTAAAAGCTTAGTAATTGATGTTAAGATTAGGCCTAGACCAAAGTGAAACAATGCTTTAAGTTGTATTGTGAGACTGGGACAAGCACGGAATTGGTAACAAGCAAGCTGAGGTTTTCGTTAGTTATTATTTAATTGCAAAAACTTTAGGTGTTCACTTAAACTTTAATAAACGGTATCAGTTAACTGACACAAACTTTCTCCCAACTTACTGTAGTCAAAATAATATTGTTTTTAATCATTTTATTTACTACTTTTTAGAACAAAACAAAAAAATAATATTCTACCTACGTCAATCGTATAAAAAAGTTATTGTCCCAGGCGGGATTCGATCGCGCGACCTTTGAATTACTGGCCGTCCTCGCTACCGTTGTGCTACCCCGTGCGGCCGTCGCTGTGATGCTAGATTGACAACATAAACTTGTTTATTTTTTAACATTTCCCCATAATTATGAAACGCCGAAGTTTTGATAAAAGCGGGTGGTGTCATTTTGTTTGGCATCTTAAGCACTATAAATACTGAAAATTTGATCAAAATCGTTAGAGCCGTTTTTGAGAAATTTGCATTTTTGTCGTTTTTTATTGGTTTTTAGGGGTAAATTACCCTTAAAAATTAAAAATTCCAAAAAATGAAAAAAACGCCTGGAGATATTAGGGTTTAGTACCTACATACCAAATTTCATACCAAATTTCATGAAAATCGGACCAATAGTGTCCCCTCTGGTCGTGTATACATACTGACACACTGACAGACAGACACCACGTTAAAAACACTTTTTTGGGTTCAGGGAGCACCAAAACAAAAAATTCCACTAAAAGTATTTTTGGGTTCAGGGAGCACCAACACAGATAATTGCACTAAACAATTTTTTGGGGTTCTGGGAGCACCAAAACAGATAATTCAACTGAAAATTAAAATTCGAACATTTTTACGAAAACAATACTTTCTCCATATACTACGTATAGGGTGGAGAAAGTAAAAATCTACATCGATTCATAATTTCACAAATACGTTAGGTTACTTTTTATGTATATAATTTATTGTATATTAAAGTTATTTTGTATAACATATCTTATTCAAATGATATATTTCCCCATATTTTTATAAAATTTTCATTTGATTTAATTATTGATTTAGTATATTTGTATTGGCTATGTTGCTAGATTAATGTTTACTACAAATAGCGATGAATAAGAAGCATTGTATAGTTTTTTATTTAATCAGCCTACAAAAATAATAAATGATTCAAGAAAAAATTAAACTTGTAAATTTTAATATTTCTAGAAATTTTGTCAACTAAGCAACCAAATAGTATACCTTAGGTACAAATTTTTAATAGCTCTTGACTGGATGGTTTAAAGACATTTTAATCTTCTCTTATAGACATGGCATACTAAAATATGCTCCTCAGTCTTCATTAGTATAACTAGCACAAAGACAATAAGCAAAAATGTACATTTTTAAAAATCTAAACTTGTATAGAAATAGTTAAAAGGAAAGTTTGTATATTTGTCTTTGGAAATAAATAAAATAAATATAAACAGAATACACAGCTTTACAGAGTTTTCTTGTTCTTAAAAATGTTTACATTCTTTTAATTATGAAGTATAAATTAATTATTAGCCCTTCTAAATTTGAAACTTGTAAAATTTAATAATAATTTAGTAATATTATGAAACAATATAATCACTACATTATGGTATTTGTATTTCTGCTAAATAACTTAAATATTTGTTTCTTGTTTCCTTTTTAGCTTCGTTTTTTCTTTGCTTGACGTGTTTTAGGTACACCCCATCATTCTCTACCCGAAACGTGTCAAGCAAAGAACAAACAAAGCTAAGAAAGGCGGATAAAAAAAACCAATTATGAAACAGGCCTTGACCTTTTATATATTAATTTATTTTAAAACTAAACCACTAAGAAACGTTTTGATTTTTATCAGTGGAAACAGTTACATTCGATTTAATAATATTTACAAAAAGGATCAAAGTAACCCAACTGGCATCATATAATTGATTGTAGTCAAATGCACACTGAAATTTTAAAGGTTAACCTTAGCTTATTTAGAATGAGGACCATGATTTATGCATTTGAATTATCTCCATTACTAGAAAACCCTTCATTTGAAAATAAGCTGAAGAAAACTGTAATAAATGATATTGTTATTTTCTTTCAAAATCAACTAACCTTTGAAAAAACTAATCACTCCTTATGCAAAACACTATGTATAATTTATAATCAGTTGTATATACAGATTTATATATTTTAAGATGACTTTATTGTAGGAATTTAAACCTCGTCCGATCAAAATATTAAGGAATTGACAACTGTAACATAGTTAGTTATTTCATTGAAATTTCACTTTTTTAAGTTAAAATAATTAAATATTAATCTACATCTTTTCATGCAAATACAATTTGCTTAATCATTTACGGTCAATAATATATAAATTAATAAATAGATTTAATATCACCTAATTTAAAATAATTGATTTTGATCTAAACATATCAGAGAAGTAGTAAATTTGATAAAATTTGTACACAGAATAAATAAATAATAAACCTACGTCCAGAATGGACCAATACAAATCCTAACGAACCTAGAACAAAAGAAAGAGCAGTGTACCATTAGAATATTTCTGTAAATAATATTCATGCATGCTCGAAATCAGAATTTGTTTAAGTTTTCTTACATAAATACAGTACATTTTATAAACATAGTTTGAAAAAACAAAATTACAATTAATTCACTAGTTATCTTTCAACTATTATGAATAGGTCACACATCTAAAACCAGATAAAGGCAGAATATATTTGAGGGATGCTTGAAAATTCATTTTAGAGAAATACATGCACAGTCAAGTGGTAATACGAAGTTTTGTGTAATTCATGATGGACTTTTAATGCACACTGAAAAGCTACCCTTCCCTTATAACCATCATGACTCATTCCATAATGATGAAACTTAATGGTGAAAATTCACAATAGAAAACTTCACCTAAACACGATTTGAACTATTTTGATATACGTCTCTGAAACATAATTTTAATCATATCGGCAAAATTCTGTGAAAGAAACTGACAACAGAAAACAATTTGTTGGGTGGATCTTTCCTCTCTTTGACATGCTGTTTTAGTTTGACAGTCGTTGACAGATGTCGTTAAACACCCAACAATGGTGGTAAAAAATCACAGCAGTAAGCTATAAATTCCAAAGTCGTATGTTCTGAGATAAGCAACATTAGTTGTTTAAGATTATTTGTATAGTGTTAGTGTAATTTAATTGCTATAGCTTTCTTTCACAAAAAGTCCTAGGACTCTAGGTTTATGTTCCCGTAGTTACTTGATAATGGGAGTTGCTTGATATTAGCAAAATGTCGTAAATTAATTTTAGCACATAATTGATGGCAAATGCCTGCATAATCTCAATTAACAAAATTCAACATATATCAGTCACACAGATCAGTTTACATACAACTAAAAACGTTATAATCAAATTCTACAGGTAACTCAAAACACTTTTAAAATCTGAAACATTAATTCCGACATGCTGTAATGATATAAATCTATTCCGTCTAACTTAAAATAGGCTAACATTTGGCAATTAAAATTAGTAGAATTTATAAAAGTAGTCATTTATAATGCATTCAGTGCTAAAAATAGCAGACAACAAAAACAAAGGTTATAAAAATACTAACTACTGATTGTTTAAAAATAACAAAACTTACTATCATAATTCACTTTCTTCTAACTCCTTCTGGAACTGTTTTAATATTGTACTGTCTATAGGAATGTACAAGTGATCTGAATCACGTCTCCATTTCACTAACTGGTGATCAAGAAATTCTGTAAGCTGTGTCCGTAAAGCAAGATCAGATGTTACAAGCATAGCATCTCTAGACTGTCTGTAAAGCTCACTCAATGCTATTCCTAAAATAAATAATATCATAAAATCATCTCATAGGATATTAAACTGCACGTTGTGATGAGCCAAAACAGATAATTTGCTAAAAATAACAATAATGTAAACTTTTAGCTAAAGAAAAACTGCTTTCAATCTTATAAAAATGTATTTATTTTGTAATGTACAACAAATTATTTACGGAAATTTGTTACAAAAAGGCTGTGGAGTTAGCCATAAATTTGAATTAAACTGCTGTAATAAATGTAAATTTGATAAAGCAACTCTTATTTATTTAGGAAAAAGTATCAAAACTTATATTATAGAGTAAAAACTAACCAAGGTAAATTCAACTCAATTATGTTATTTAATCTTTTACACAATGTTTTTATTTTTAAAAAACATTACATTGACCCAAAAAAATAAAAATGATATATGTACTGTACAGTAGGTTAAGATTTAAAATTACTGTGCAGTACTACATAGTAGTCCCTATATAGGCAACATAATTATTTCCTGGTTACAAAAATCCTTCTTTACAGGGTGACTCAATGCAATGGATATTCCTTCACGTGACTTCTTAAAATAAGTCCATAAAAAAGATTATGGTTTTGCAGTCAAGGTAAAATGAAATGTAAAACTAGATAGACATTTTCCAGAATTCACCCTAAACTAACTGCAACAGTTAAACTAACTAAACTAACCCTAACTGAAATAGTTACTATCTTTGAAATCTAGCTAAAAACATCAATCTACTGTATTGTAAATAGCTTGCAAATACTAGACCTACAATGGTTAGGTAACATTTTAAATAAAATTGCTACAAATGATTCCTTAAATATTTTTAAATAAAAATAGAATAGCATATTAAAATCAAATGTGGATAAACCACAAATTAGATTCTTTTTGTTAGCACTCCAAAAGTAGAACTTTAGAACTCTAATTATCTGGATTAATTGGGACCGGACCCGATCCGGATAAACAAAAATCCGGATAATTGGATTTTTCTCGAAAAAAGGCCGTTTTTAGGAGAAAAACATAAGCAAAACACAATAGTGAACATTTACGGTATTTATTATGAAAAAACAATATCAATGACAATGTTTAATTTACATAATATTTACAAACAATACTAAATCACTGTAAAATACATTATTTTTTTAACAGGCAGAGTCAGCTGTTTTGCTACCTTAAATCGATTCCGCGCCGCCAAGTCTCGCATCCGTTTGACTATGTTCTTTTTCAAATCTGATCCGGATAAATGGCTATCCGGATAATTGGAGTCCGGATAATTGGAGTTCTACTGTATTTTTAATGTTCCCGTAGCTTAAAAAGAAAACCCTTTGTTTGGATCATCTGTTTGGCTACCTATATGGTACAAACAATTTTCTCCAGGACAGGTAAAGATATATAAATGAAACTTAACATAGATTTAAAGTATGCTAACCGACCAAATAATCAGAACTCAAAAAATATTCTACTATGAATTTTGGGGCCAAAGTTTGATACTCTTGGTCCTTGGTAATCAGACAAAACTTAAAAATCATTGCTTGAATAAACAAATAAGAGTCCTTTGCGAAGCTATCTTATCACTGTGCAAATAAATTTGAATTTAAAATAGACAAGATGGTGAAATTATGTTTAGTCTCAGCTGAGCTGTGTGAGGAAATCCCTGTCAAACTGCTTGGCAAACATCTAGATGTAAGGTTAACTTGGTCAACACATTGGCTCTGTTTAGAAAAGACTGAATGAAGATTTAAGAAATTGTAAACGCAAAAATTATCTAAGAACTATTTACTTTGCATATTTTCACAGTATATTGTTAGGGTCTCTTATTTTAGGGTAGTTGGATAATTAATTAGGTTATTAATTTTAAAAACCTTTGATGAACATTGCAGGCTATTATTTAAGCAACAAATACAAACTGTAGTGAATCAATATGTCTTGCAATATTCGATATATACAAAATCTAAACTAGTATAATCAGTAACAATGATGTGCATGCAAAAGGCATACTGATGCAAGTACTATGCTAGGTTAAAAAAGGCCCAGTCTTCCACTCACTTACCAATGTACTTCTGGTTAGACTTATTACTCAAACTGTCTTCCAAAAGCAGTTTAAATATTTCCCGAGCATTCTTTGTAAGAGATCGAAAGACATTTGACAACGAAGCGAGTGCCAATGACCCAGACCTCTGGACCATCAGTGAAGTTTCAAAACTAGTTTCTTCGTTGTAAGACAAAAAGGAAGTGGCATCTTCCCAGACAAAGTTAAACTTGCTTAATTTGTTATGGTCCCAAACTGTAAAGCATAAAGATTATGTTTAGAGAAAGATATATTAATTTTATTATGAAAGCTGTGCATAGTTGACAAGATTAAAATTAAAATGATAAAAATTGGGAAGGCTATGTACTTAGGTCAAAGTCATTAACACTTACGAGACGATTCATTGTAACTGACGGACTAAATTTCAAATCTTATATTAAGTAAGTAATGTATGTTATTAACTTCAGCATGGTTTGCCCTACAACATAACATCATTCCTAGTTGCACCGTCCGTAGTTTGCCATAGCATGTACACATTAGACAAACCTTTTCAATGCTTCTTCCTGTTGGCCTTTTTATAAACTATTTTTATTTGTAACATAAATAAAAAACATTATTTTTTTTTGTTTTTTTTTTTTATTTATTTCTAAGACCAGAATGTTATTTTTCTTTATTAAAGAAATAGAGTTACATCACCTTTAAAACATACTCTTGAGAAACTTTACTGAGTACGAAAATCTCACAATACCAATTCAAGAAATCAGTTTAATAATAGCAATAACCTAATTATAACTTACGCAGAGGACAGTTGATGTGATCAACCGATGCAATAAGATGAAGTCTAGGAATCGATGCCAATCGTGAAAGTATTGTCTGAGCCTTTTCACTTCGTAACATCGGCCCATCTAGATTATGTACAATGAGAAATACTCTTTTACTAGAGTTGCTTAGTTTGGAGTCAATCCAAGCCACAGCTGCTAATGGCTGAGAAGGGATGTTCTTTAAGCCCAGAAGGTCTCCTGCTATGCCATCCACAACCTGAAAAATAGAAAGATTCATCTTGTTAATATTTGTTTTTATAAAATAATAATATTAACCTTTCAACGTGTGACTTTTTATGAGAGAAACTACCCCTGCTGCGGGACTTTTTTAAGCTTTCAGGAGTTATGAAACATGTTTGTATAAAAACGTTAGTAACTAACTAATTTTTTGGAATATTTTAATGATTCTTTTACTAAATTAAACAGCAGATTACATTCTTTTTGGTAATATCAATAACACATGAGTTTATTTGTGATAACATATTTACATACCAGTCAAAAGTTAGTTTTAGTGTGGTAGTCTTATCACAAAACACATACCTAAGAAAGCACTAATAAAACTAATATAAAATATTCAAAACACGATTTCCGAACGTATTCAATCAACTAACAAACATAAAACACACTATAAGTGATCAAATGTAAACAAAGACGTAGTAGACATAATGTCACAAACTTGTATGGTAAAACAGCTGTTCCACTGGTGAACTAATTTCATCAAGAAATTCAACAGAAGTATCGTATGTTTTTTTTTCAATCAGCCAATTCTGCTACAATATCTACAATTATGCTACATTATGCTGCAATATCGATCTCTTCGAGATAGTTTTAAGTTTAGCTGCTAGATGGAAGCATCTGATGAAATGTTCCTGAGTGTACGCTTTACGTCAAAACGTGCCGAAGGAAAAGAATTCCAGGCGTATCACGTACGGCAAAACACGTTGAAGGGTTAACACAAAGAACACAATTCTTCTTTTGTTTCAACTATTATTAATTATTTTTACTTCTACATAATATGATGACAACTTATTATTAACAATTACTACCATATTTATAATCTTGTGAAAGTACAGCTCTTTTAAAATTGACCTAATGAATATCAAATTCATGTGATAATTGTTTCATTTGTTAAGACTTGATAATAGAACTCCGAAATAGTTAGACCAGCGTAAAGGAGGAAGTTTAACTAAAACTGTAGACGGATAAAGAACGTAAAGTAGTAATTTAGTCAACAAAACAGTTCTGGAAGCTATAAAAAAAAATAACAAACTAATTACATAAAGCATTTTAAACACTAGTTTTATGATTTAAACAGCAAAGTCAGCTGCCTTAGTTTGCAAAATCTTGTAATTTTTATTCTTTTAACTGCCTCTAGTTTTACTTGAATCGTTATTACAACATGTTTCTGCTTTGTTGACATAGCACACAAATTATAAAGTTCAGTTGTAATACACGATTACCCCTTCATGGATGGCAAAGCGAAAGTGGCAAAACAAACACACAAGACCATTTTGAAAGGCACACAGTCATACAATATGCAGGAAGCGTTTTTAATGTCAAAGCTCACAAATGCTATTTAACAGGGATAAACAGATGCTGATATTTATCATCGTTTCTCTTGAAAACAGTAAAGAAGCTGGTGAAAAGACACATTAGAAAAGGGGTGCCCTCCAGGGTTAAATTATTCATCGAAATCAAAATGCTTTTCAAGCTGAAAAATCCTGTGAAAGTGCTCTACATAATCTTGTGGGCAGAATCGAAGATGACCTGGAAAGGAAGGAAATAGCCCTGAACGCTTTCTTGGACATAGAAGGTGCATTCAACAACACGTTGTTTTGACTCTATAGTGTGAAAACTGTGAGAGCGAGAGGTGGACCCGCCCGCAACAAGGTGTGGAGCATGGCGGTCGATGGTCTTCTTTCATAAATCAGCCAGTCAGGAACATTCACCCAAGGCTATGCAGATGACATAGCAATCTTGGTTATCGGGAAAAGTTATGATACTATCTCAAATATCGTTAACAGAAGCCTGAGATGTGTAAAAACATGGTTACCCTCAACATCAACCCCAGCAAAACCACCATAATTCCCTTCACTAAGAAAAGGAACTTAACACTCCTGGAGAGGATATCCATGGACAACACCTGGCTGAGCATCTCCACATTGGTAAAGTGTCTTTGAATAATTCTTAAACAAAAGCTGGCGTAGAATGCACACCTGGACAACTTGATTCATAAGGCAAAATGGACGCTGCTGACAACCAGACGCTTTATAGGAACTACCTGGGGTCTGAAATTCATATAGCCCTTTGGAAGCAGGGAACTGCTGAAGGGAACAACAGGTCTACAACAACTTGCAAGCCTATGCATAACTGGAGCTTTCAGAAGTAGTCCTACAGCAGCTGTGGAGGTGCTTCTGGGAATTCTACCTCTCGACATCTAAATAATGTCGGAGGCAAGAAAGTCTGCATGCGGACAAACGAGTATGAACAAATGGCGAAGGGTATGCTTGGAACAAGAAATTCCGACATAGTAAACAACATACTTAAAAACTCGGTATTAGAAATGGTGACTGACACAATGCACACTGAGTACGTTTTCTATAGACCCTTATAGTGACCCTCGGAATCCTAGAAGTCTGGGAAGGAAACAACAAATCAGGATCTATCAAAGGAACTCTAGAGGTACATGGGCAGCAACTCTGGTATACAGCGCATTACCAAGTGTGAGTCTTGGGCGCACTGTACAGTCTTCCAAGCAGAAATATTAGCAAACACTGCCTGTGCCCACTTAGGATTGTCAAAAGGATACAAAAATAGACATATCTAAATCTTCTCTGACAATCGAGCAGCACTTAAAATGCTCGACTCAGTACAAGTCCCATCCAAATTGGTGAAGAAATGCCTCTAAATACTAACCAAACTACCCACAATAAATATGATGGAATTGAGATTGGTGCCAGGAACCGTGACATTCGAGGAAATGAGAAATGCCTCAATCACTAACCAAACTACCCGCAGTAAATATGATGGAATTGAGATGGGTGCCAGGAACCGTGACATTCGAG
>JAGFPH010000501.1:301698-322983 GCA_018207615.1 Philaenus spumarius
GGGTGTTCCATAAGAGAAAATTAAGTTGGCCGCCATATTGGAAAAATAGCGGGAAATTTTGAAAATTGAAATACATACTTAAAAGCAACGTAAAAAAATAAAGGGGGTCCCCCATAAGAAGTTTACTGTCAGACATAAAATAAAAAAGTTAGCTATTGGAACACTTTAGGCTGGACACCCTGTATATTGAAGTAGTTACATACAAGACAAATTGCTTAACTTGTTCGTAATGCCACAAGTGCTGCGGCAGCCACCCATGCGCAAATTGCTTCGCTATTGCTTGATTTAATTTAAAGGGTAGTTATTCCATTTCATTAAATTGACTTAAGTGATCGAAATGCAAAATGGTTTTATGCCACTTAATACTACACAAATTTGGATTTATAGTTTGTAAACCTTTATAGATAATACAGTAAAAATTTTGTTTGCTTTTACCTAATCTAAAAAAAACTGATTGTTGTGAAGAATTGTAAAAAACCTGATTCTAAATTAGCCCAGTTGGTTGAAAATAAACGCGTTTTGGTTCATTGTAGGTCTAACCTAAAATTATGATCAGTTTTGATCCAAAGTATTTTTTTTAAATGATGTGTTTCTGATATGTATCTAATTAATCTGCCTGTAATTTTTAAAATTACGAAAATTCTTCATAATTTTCTTTTTTAACAAGGTACGCACAACCACCCCAGCTGCTAATCGCTCTCTTGAAGACATTTTAACTTCACAACACAGCTAAAACCTAGACTCACACTGCTCTCAGAAATTTTTAGCGCTGCTCTACCTGGTACATTTACGTTTTTTAGTGTACACAGGTTCAGAGAGTGCTCTAGCTAGATTTGTCTAGCTCCGTTCTACGCATGCTCTACCTAGGGAAAATTACTCTACATTGTACACTCACTCAATCTAGCTAGAGTGGTTTTTAAATTATAAAACCAACTCACACACAACACTCTTGGTCAGTAAATAAGTGCCTATGTCAAAATTTTTAATGTAGTTAATGTTTGTTGTTTCTCAGTGTTTTGACAGTTAAACATAACTTTTAAGTTTATGGAATGTAAGAAAATTTTACTCTATTTTTAGAAGATCTGAAGATGGTGACATAGTTTTTCCGAAACCAGTTAACTGGGACTCATAATAAGAAATGTTGGACGGAACTTAAAGTTATCATAAACTTCATATTTTGATTTAGTCATTAAATATATCTTTAATACCACTTTTTAGCTTTAAGGTTCTGATTAAAATTATACCTTTATCAAAAATAAATTATCAAATATATGTATAAAGGCAGCAAGGGGTTAAGTGTGCAAATTATGGGTCTCTCCTGATTTTATATGAACAGACAACAAAATAAAATAAAACTGAAAATTAACACGAATTTTAAACAACAAAACAAAAAATATATTATAAATCTATTCATTTGCACTCCCATTTATCAAAACCTCCCTCTCCCCTCAAACCATCCAGATGCCTCGGACTACTATAATAGTCAACCATAAAACAAATGTTTAAGGTTCCACTTTTTACCCCTATTCCTTATATTTTAATTGTGGTTCAACAATTCTTATTTGTGCCAATGCACAAAACAAACAAAGGAGCTCAAACAAATAAAGTAATTCCTTAGTAAAGTTTTACTGGAATGAATTGTTTTTTCTAAATTGTAAAAATATGATTCCTCAAAAGTTACCTTTTATGTTCTATTTTCTAAAAAAAACTTCAAAAATAGAGTTCTGCACTTGGAAAACAATGAATTTACAGCCAAACAAATACAAGAGTATGATTCAATTTAAATCTTTACTAAGGCAACCATCCATGTGACAAAGAACACATTATAGTTATGTATGAGAAATAAACAAATAATTTTTTTAAGCAAAATTCCACACTAGTTTCCTAGTGACAGGCAACAAAAAAAGCAAAGTTTATCACATAATTTAACTACCCACATAAAGTACACAGTAGAGTCCTGCTAATCCGAACTAATTGGGACCGAATACTGTTCGATTTAGCGGGAATTCGGAATAGCCGGATTTCATGAATAATATCAACTTATTGACAACGTTAAGGCAAACGTTCTTGACGCAGCATACGGCAAACGTGGCAAAGGCTCTTGACCTCGCCTTACGCTACGTCGATCCACACGCTTCATCAACACCAAATGATGTTATGTTCATACGGCGATGGCAGAACATTGATCCTCAAGTCGATTCCGTGCTCTTTGTCAGTAAAAAATCACTGACTTTAATTCCTAGTGTAGTGCGTTACGATTCCGTTTTCTTCTAAAAATGGAAGTGAAGGGATAGGTTGTTCGAACTGTCCGTTTAAATACTGCAGCATAAATTTTTTTAAGGTTTAAAGTAGGAAATTGTGTACGAATGAAGTAGAGTTATATGCATTTGGAATGCAAACCTTTTTAACAAATACGAAATTAGTAGAGGAATAGTCTGAATCGAAAGTATCTTTTATAAAGTCAACAAAACAATTTACAAAATGAGTTCAATCAATTTGTTTTGCGAGGATAAACAATAATGTTCGAACTGTCCATTTTGTCATCCCGCAGTCTGTGCGTTAGTACAGCATAGTCTTGAAAAAACACCAAAAAAAAATCCTTAGAGATAACGAAAACGCATGAACGCAACCGACAGGTGGTAGCAACACTACTGTTGCTTAGCTGTTGGATCTAATCCTTCCTTCTTTCTGAAGGACTCGGTATCCTTTTCACAGAAAGCTTGTTGCGGTAGCTTCGTTCTTACAAAACGGATGAAAAACGTGAAAGAAACAGAACCTGACAATTCCAACAGGCGCATAGGGATTAATGTGTTATCAATTTCCGTTAACCAAAATGCAAAGCAAATGAAGGGAAAAACGGATGGTGCAAATCTACACTTAAGTGTGTGTAAATTAGTTATTTTTTGTGTTTACAGTCATTAAAAATTATTCTACAGAATTGTATAAATGGAGCCGACATGTACTGTAAGTAACCAGCTTTCATTCGAATTTGGTTTCAAGCGTTGTGATCAAGCTTAGGCTCTATGTATTGTAACACTGACAGCCATGTAACAGAAATAATACGATGAAAATAAATCAGCAATTTCCCATAATGTCTAAAGCATAGAGGTTTGGTCTAAATAAAATAAATGACGCAATATATATAATAGTAAAAGTTTATAATTCTTGTATACATATAAATTTTTTTGTGACGCAGAGCAGTTAAATTAGAATCATTTGAATAAGGGTAGACAAAGTAAAGGGCAGACTGTTGGTAGATAAAATAAAAGCAGACTTAAAATATATTAATGAATAAACGTATGTAACGTGTGTGAACTGTATAAGAAATTGTTTTAACGAGTGGTGCGGTTGAAGCGAACGGTAAAAAAAAAACAATTAAATAATTGCACAATGGACAGTTTAAAGAACTATTGAAATTAAAAAATAAGCACATGTGAGAAAATTAAAATATGTATCAGCGAGTATAACAGAGCACAACATAACATTGGTACACAAGTGTCTGAACGCAGTACAAACAACAAGCGTTAAAACAAGACTGATGAAGAAGGCATTGTACGTTCTGCCTACGTGACTGACAAGGAAAAAAGAACGTCCTAGAACGAAAAACATGGTGGATGGACTGTGTGTATTGTAAACGGCAGGTGCTGTGAAATTTGGCAAGAAATGTAGTTTTTTCAGTCAAATAAGAACCAATCTTATTTCAAAGTGAAGTAGAGGTGCTTCAACGTTCGTGAAAATGTAGAAAACAAAATCGATGGAATGAAATGCGAGATAAGTGAAGTAATAGAAGGTCGCCCATGTGCTCGGACAAAACGCACGTCATGATTCGTGATACTTTGTGTTAATTGTGGGAACAACAAAATCCTAGGTAAAAAACAGTGCAACGAATAACGCAGTAAGTAATAATGGCCATAGGACATACATTTTTTTTTGTCTGCATTAGGAAATTTTAATTGTTCTAACAAGTAGCTTCTTTTGATTTTTATTGCGTCATATCTTAAACTAGGGTTGACAACACTTTGTAAAGATTGTATATAATTGACTTGTTTGTATGTTTCTTGTAATGTTGATATATCTTGTTGTAAATAATCATTTTTTAATTATGTCAGAGTAAACGAATAGTTGTTCTGCCATGATGTCTTGAATTCCTTTATTGAGCCACGCACATCCAATTAGTTTGTACTTTAACAGCCAAGTATTCACCCCTGAGAAAGTTAAATTAATACAATAAATCTTTAATAGTAACTAATAATTATGGATAGACAGATGCTAACAGAGCATAAATGAAGTTATATGTGGATTATTATAAGTATTATGATTATTATTATTTTTTTTTATTTTTGAGTTAAACGAAGGTGATGTTAAGATTTTTATGAATAAGGTATAAGGTGAGTTTATATGAGGTTTTGAGTTATAAAGTGGAGTTTAAGGTGATGTTAAGGTTTTTAAGAATAAGGTATAAGGTGAGTTTATATGAGGTTTTGAGTTATAAAGTGGAGTTTAAGGTGATGTTAAGGTATAATTTTACATTGGAGTCAAGGTGAGATACATGATGTATGGTGATTTTTTGTTTATGGAGGTAAAGGAGTAAGAGGTGTTTATTGATGACTTAGGAGGTGTCATGAGCGACGGGTTTTTGTATTTTAAGGTGAGTAAATCAGCGAAGTGAAAGAGAGGTGATAATTATTATAGAATAATCCACATATAGCATTTTTTGTTGTTTTTGAGTATTTTTTTTTTATTTTTGAAACTTTTAACGAATCCCATTTTTTTTTAACAGTTTTTATATATTAAATATTTTTATTCTTGCAACGCTTATCGTTACAGTATGTTCGGAATAGCGGGACTTTATATCCACTAGAACATGTTAGAAGAATCAATCAAATTACCTTAATGAAAACCTCCAAGAATTAAATCTTGTCATATGCTCTGTTATAAGACTACGCACAGCTGCCTCATGACTGTGTGGGATGTTTTTCAGTAAAGAATTCATCGTATCTTGTGTAAGTCGTGGAGTTCTGAGACGACTGAGTGTATGGTCCGATGTCTTGACTTTATTTGCGTGCGACTCAAAATAGGCATCTGAAGTGAATACCTGCAAACAAATTGTCACAAGTCAGACACACAATTGGTAAATTTTAGAAGAGATAACTAATGTACTCTATATATTTTAAAAGAATCTGCTAAAACTTGAATGCTTTTTCTACTGTGACAGAATTAATGTATTGCTTAAACGGTTGGTATTTATTCCGGGATACTTCATCAAAAGCTTAGTTTATACCCTTCATAAATAATAAGCTCTTAAATCGTCCCTCACATATATTTATAAGAAACATTTTAGTTTTTTAAGACAATTCGCCAGCTGCTTACTCAAGTGATATCAATGATTTATTTTTTAATGAAAGCTCTTTATCCATAAATAAGCCATCATTACTTCCTTCAAATTATCGAAAAGGATGTTACAAAGTCGTTATTTTCCAAAAGATTACCATTAGGGTAGGCCTACTTACTGGCAAAATCACAGGTTTTATTGAAGAACGTTCGTTTGCGTCTTAGTCATTTTAATTAATTTTGCCGCTCACCTGAACTATATTTTTTATTGTTATTTCCCTTAATAACTTCAACCAGCAACCGCAACCAGCGAGCACGCTTGGCCTTGACCATCACACCGCTCATTAGATCTCAACTATTAAAAACTATATTCTTTTAAGATATTAACCAGCGTTACTAAGCTAAATTGGTCTCTCGGTTCAATAATCAAGGCTAATTATTTACATAACGTAAACTTATTTACAGTCTAGGTTTAATCGCATAAATAACCCCAACAGTGAGTTTTCGGAGTATTTCAGTATTATTTGCCGATTCCATTCGTTGAAATAAATTGCATCTGATTTGATAGTTAGGTTTTTGTTTAAGAGTAGGCCTATGAAATGCTGGTTATTCTTAACATTTATTATGACTCCTGCTTTGTCGTAAATTTAATAATTTAGTTTATACATTTAATATTATTCACCAACTTGACTTTTAGAGTGAGATTAATCAAACAGCTTTATTAAAAATAAATTATAAATCTAAAATTAGATTTTTCTATAACTAAATGTTTTTTGTGGCCTAAAATGCATACTCAGAAGTAACAGTGGCTAGCTTAAAACGAGATTAGTGAAAATCAGTTTTAATTTTAAAATAATCTTCATAAATTGTTCACAATTTTAGAACAAAGTTATCTCAGATCAAATTTCTTTAATGTATTATTTTTGAAGATATTTTATCCTGTTAAGATTAAATCAATATTAGGAAGATGCATGCAGTCTTTGCTAATGCTTAATGTGTTATCATGCTAAACTGCTATTTGAATTTTGAGTGAAAGACCCCTTGTGCCAATGCGCAAGTGTTATTTGCTAAAGTAAGATTCAAGATGAAAACTCAAATTAACTTCCCCACGAGTTTTATATCGTTAACACTGGTTTAGCAGACCCCAGACTCTTAATAGCACACTTCTTACAAACGAACTTAACATACTGAGCACAGGTTTCATGAATCCTCGTTTTGTATTGATTATTCACTACAAATCTTAATCAATAGTCTACTCTATACTGTATTTGAAGAGAAAAAGTTTGTTTACTAGATTTACAGCATCCTCTCTGTGTTTCATTAGGAGAGGAAAAGGTAGGCATTTTTAGCGATGCCGCGGGTACCTTTCCCATGTTTTAAGTGGTAAAAATTTATCCACCAATATAATTACTAGAACTTATAATATAAAATCTTTAAATATGATCTAATATTACATGTTAACCCTAAATTTAATAACAACAATTTATTTTAAATACGGTATCATTTATATAAAACACTAGCAGGTACCCGTGGCTTTGACCATAAAAAAAGTTAATGAATATCTGGTACAATAATTGTTATTTAAATCCGACATAGGATCCGAGTTTCCTGGCAGGCCCAAATATCCGTCATGTAGTGAGTTTTGTCCACAAATCTATCAAGTTTTTCATGCTTCTAAGTGCATCCAATTTATGTTTCCTTCCGTCAACTTATATTTAAAACAATTTTACATCTCGGCATACATTCTCCCTCAATTAATGGGTGTAATTGCCCCATTTTACCCTTAGATGCAAGTAATTGAAATTATGATGGTTTTAATTTTTTTAATATAATTTAAGAAACCAAATTAGGTACCAAATTTTAGGTATCTAGCTCTATAGATGTTAATAGAAATTATTTGTAATACATAGGGGTAGTAACCCCATTTTTACCGCAAATAACTTAGTTGCAAGATAAAAAAATAAGTTTGGTTTATTTTTTCTTAGTTACCATTTAAGAAATAAGTGTAATACGTTTTAGCTCTTGAGCTTAAAGAACAGTACAAAAATTAATATTTATTGTTAATACAGTAGAGTCCCGATATTTCGAGTTGAATGTGACCAAGAGTACCTCGGATTTTGAAAAACTCGAAATACACGGAATATGTAGAGAAGAAAATAAAACTACTATTTATAGTCCTAGTATCTTCGAAAAAATTAAAGTTTTATTAAATATACACTATTTTGTATTGAACACTTGAGGTAAAAAGGTAATTTTATACACAGTAAAAAATAGAAACTTACTTATTAATGAAATCATAAATAGTTTTTGTTTAACTACACTGCAACATTTACGAGCTGCGTTGTCATACCAGGGGGATACGGCAGTGCCGGGAAAATTTAGTTTCGATGTTATTTTTGTATACACAGTAGAACTTGGATAATTTGAAAGTCTTTAATTACCGTTAATTCGAAGTTTCGGTTTGGTCCCTTGAACTGTATATGATATCAATGTAAAAAAATGATGGATAATTCGAAGTTTTTTTCAACACTAAAAATAAATCTTGTGCTGTGAAAGGGGTCGCTGGATAAATAGGTGACTGTCTGATAGAAAGGGGGCTGGACATAGGGGGAAGGACTTATATGTTTGACACGTATTGTAATTCTAGACGCGGTACCGGTTTCCAAGAATTTTGCCTTCTGAGAATTCTCTAGGTACAGATAATGTAGTTTGTCATTGATGATCTGCCCAATCTCTGTCTGCTGTTAATTCTCGACAAAACCTTTTGCAAACAGAACAGAACAATCATATTGTTTATTGACACTTGTACCATTGTATATGGATAACCTAATAGAACTCCTATCCAATGCATTATTTCAATACCGCTAGATATACGACGATAGTGGAGCGATCTATGGGGGAAACGATGGAAGCGGTGCTTAGAACCAATGCTATCAACGATTTCTGAATGCTGCGGCGCGATCATGCAGTCCATTATCATTGATCATGCTTGTACTGCGCATAACTCTATCACACTTATATGAACAACGTTACGGTCATTTCCCCCCCCCCTGAACATGACTTTAGTTGTATAGCCAATGGATCAGGGCATTATAAAAAATGTTAAGCATTTATACCGGCGACTTATTGTACAAACGTTCTTAACAGATTCATTGGAAAACAAAAATTTAAAGATCGGTATCCTTCAAGCAGCAAGAATGTGTCACAATGCATGGTCACATTCAATGCTATTTGTGGCTCGAATTACACGGAACCTCGGATTATCGAGACTCAAATTACCGGAACTCTACTGTATCATATTTTCATCCCTTAGCAGTACACGACAAAATTCAAATCTGTTTTATATATTTTCTACGTATCTTGTACGAAATAAATGTACAAAATATCAGCTTTAGGGAAAGTATAATAATTAATATTTATTGTTGCTACTTTTTCACCCCTTAGCAACATACGACAAAATGAAAACCGGTTTACTTTTTCTATGTATCTTGTCAAAAATAAATGTACAAAATGTCAGCTCTCCAGTTTTAATGAAAGTATAACAATTAATATTTGTTGCTTTAGGGGATGTTTCAACCATTAAGTCAAAATGAACTCTAGCCTATGTCACGTTACAGGTCATAGTCTATCTGTGTGCAGAATTCCAAACTTTCACATTTATTTATAATATTAGTAGGACTGTAATCAACAATATGAGCATCTGCTTAGTCATACATAGACTATGTTAAATTATTTTGTGTATGTTTACAATTGTACAAGCAGAGAGAGAGATTTCTCCCCTAAAAGAACTAAAAGTACAATCAACTAAAGTAAGTCATATGGCAACAAATCAAACAAGTATACTGTACTTACATAGTTAAGATCTTTCTTCTTACGCTTAATGATGGAAGCAGGAACTGATGGAGTGAGTAATGGTCTTCTGGAGGTTATCGGTTTTACCGCCTCATCTTCTTCCGACGTACTGCTACTGCTTTCTGATTCTTGCGATGTATCATCACTTTCACTGTCTTCCTCACTGTATTCACTCTCTGAACTAAGTGCTTCTCGAAGCTTTAAAGAAATTTCTGCACAAAATAATGGGGATAATGAGTAAACACTAAGGACATGCTTAAGCTTAGTAAATTTAAGGATTTGCTTGCTATCTATGGAACAAAAACCATAAGCGAAATATTATTTTTTTTAACATTTCCTACAGAGAGTAGGAAATTTCAACAATTTGCTTAAACTAATTACAGTAGAACCCCGATTATCCACGAGTGGATTACCCGCGTTGCGGCTTAACCGCGATCGCCAACAAATACCGCAATCGCCAAAAAAATACAAATTAAATATGTAAAATAACCCAAATGCAATACTACGGCGAACAAAGTATAGCGAGTGAAGGCCCATTATCTCGCACGCAGACTGTAGCGCCACCTCAAAGACAATACAGTAAGCATATAACCTTCATAACGGGACTATTCCCACCCCCGTCAATAAAGGACTTTTTTACTCCATGCTGATAGAGATTGATATTGAAAGTGCATTTTGACAACTGTAGTAGTTATGTACTGGACTGTTTTTTTGTTTTTTTTTTGTTTTTGTTCTTTGTAAATATGTAAATAGTGTGTGTGAAACTATGTAATTTTTCCAACATATAAAGGTACGTAACTGTGCATATATAAATTAATCGTTATTACCTGAACCTTTTGTAAAGATTAATTAAGCACTTATTTTAGTTTTACGGTCATTTTGAACTATTTCTAGGGCATTTTAGGTTAGTTTCGGATTATCCGCGATTTCGATTATACACGAAAGTTCAGCCACCCATTATCGCGGATAATCGAGAGTCTACTGTAAATGAATAAAGTTTAGCAAACACTTAATTACTAGCAACTTTTAATAATATTTTAAGATCACTTCAACCCATACTTGAAGGCAAGATAAAATGACACACAAGATGCAGTAATGGAAACTCACATTATCTCACAGAAAATTCAGTTCATCTGGCTAAAAAAGATGTTGAAAATAATTCTTCACAAATTTCAACAGTTATTACATTTTAGAGAATCACATTTTATAATAGTGTTTAATTATTGTAATAGTAAAGTTTACTTTAGCTTACTGTTGCTTACCTACAGTTTGGAACAATTATCATAGTAATTTAACAAATCAGAGAACTATACAAAACAAAACTAACAACTCGACCATGCAGCTGAACCGCTGACGAAAATCGTGAGAGAATTTCCAAAATTAAGTTTAGGCCTACATGTTTTAGGGTTTCAACCAACTCTTTGGGAAATTGATCTACTCATGAAGGTCCTCAATCTGTGTGTATATATGTAGAATTTGTTTGCACCTACGCCTCCAGCTTCGACTCACGCACTACTTCGTCCCTACTTGCGGCCTCGGGTTATGGATTGCTTCGCTTTGCTCGCAGACTACAAACTCGGCCATTGGGCCTAGGATCACCTGTATCAGGTACTATTATAGTGTTTTACGTTTTGTTCGATTTTGGGGGAACCAAGCGAGCTAAATGGTCGACTAAAATAACAAAATGTGCAGAATAATATCCTACATATATTTTTTTAAATAAAACTCTAAAAAAGTTCCATTCTCGTACGAAAAACATTTGGGGTCTGAAAAAATAGCACTAGGTTTATTAGAAAACATAGCTAATAGCAGTTTAATATTTTTTGCAGTAGGCCCCAATTTCACACAAATTCTATTAATTGAAACTACATTTAATAAACGGTACCAGAAACTTGCACATACTTTCTCACAAACATATTTAAATTATTAAACAGAGTCACTGTGACTTCATAATTGTATTAAAGTAGGAGAAGGGGGTACATTAAAGTAGGAGAGTAACTAATAAATATTATTATTATTATTATTAGCTAAATGAGCATTTTTAGAAAGATGTGATTTTTTGCATATGGTTGGGTACATTAAGGGCTAAAAATAAGCAAAATTTTATCAAAATCGTTAAAGCCGTTTTTTTATAAAATAATAACTGATTTTTTTGGGGTTTTTTTGGCCAAAAAGGGAGTTGTTTTTCAAATACTTTTTTCGTGAATCTATACAGGCCTAATTGACATGTTTGGTGCAAATTTGTTCGAAATCGATCAAACAGTTTTCTCTCTAGCTTTGTATACATACAGACAGACAGATATACAGACAGACATACAGAAATAAATTTTGTAAAAACCACTTTTTTGGACTCAAGAGGTCCCAAAACGGATATTTCCACAAAAACTCAATATCGATTTTTTTTGTGATCACTATACTTTCTCAATACTATAGTATAGTGAGAAAGTAATAAAAAGGAGACATGGCCTATAAAATAAATAACAGCTGGAAAAAGATAGTAAGCAAATGTCTGACATTTTTATTCATAGCATCTTTTAGCATAACCTTATTCTTAAAACAGATGCTAGACAACCTTATGCTTTTTCTTAATAGTATTTCCATATAAGCATATTTTAAATCTTGTTCATCAGGGTCATTGAATTAATTTACTAAATAAAAATATTAGAAGAAAACATTCACTGTAGAAATAGTAAAATTTTCGAGTACGAGAAAGAAATTGGAAAGGTCTTTTATAGGTGAAAATTCAATTTGTAAAAGACATATATCAAGTCTTGGGTTGGTGTTTCTAGTGATGGCCACAGGAGTATGGCCATGTCGAATTTATTTCTTATTTATACTTATTTAATGATGTTTCAACTAAAATTAATAAAGAGCGATCTTGATCAACCAGACACTTAACTATTATACAAATATAAATACTCACTTCTTTTTAATCTGTTGCGTAGTGTATAAGGTGTTTTAGAAGGAATTACCTCTACTGGGTTTTCTTTTACACCAATTTTCTTTATGCGGGATGATAATGGGGTTTTGCTTCCATTTACATGCTTTTTATGTTTAGGTGTTACAGTATCTGATTTGTCCACTTTTCGAGTTGGTGTTGTTTTGCTGGCAGATTCCGAAGCTTTGAGAGCCATGGCTCCTCTTCTCTTAGGTGTTTGGAAACCGAACATTTGCTTTCCGGATACATCATCATCTTCAAATAAAGCTAGAAATGGAAAATATTAAATTAAACCGAGGATAAAAATGTATCAATAAAATTTTTATGTTTTCAAATGTACATATGTTATTATACTCATAGATAGAACCATTAAACTATAATACTATAGTTAGAATTATTTCATTTACTGTACAGTGCATTAAAATAATAGACCTGATTCAAACTAATATATATTATACAAGATTGTGCAAACACATTGGTAAAACATCATCTTTCTATCAACCCTAGTTTAATCTCAAACAAGCATTCCTACACAAATCTTAGGTATATATTCTCTATTTGAACTTCACTAGAAATCCCTTCTGCTAACCCAAACACCATTACTACAAACAGAAACCTTAGAACCAAACAAAACAACCCACTTCATTTGGAGCAAGAGGAATTGCAAACAAACCACAATGGAGAGCCAACAACTGTAAAAAATTATATATTTTTTGTCACAAACCAAATTTTATGTAACGGAGAATACAATTACAGTAGAACCAATCTTAACCGGCCTTGTATTAACCGGCCTATCAAATGGAACAACGGAGTTTTTTCCCTCTACTGATTATATTACTGTAACTGCCCAAAGTGTCGAACATTGATTATTTGATGAACATTTCTTGGAAAATAAAGCGGGGGTGACGCGATAATAGGTGTGCGATGTGTTAGCGTTGTGGCAGGTAGAACACGGGAGGGGGAGCGTGAGTTTTATTCCCCTCTTGCTTCCGCGGCAACTGTATTAGAATCAATTGACAAAGCGGCATCCTTTGTTTCTTTCTCTTTGTCTGTTGCTTTGTCGGAACCTTTACTGAATTTCGTGGGAGCAAAATATGTAATATTTGTAACATATTGAGTAATATGTTGAGCAGCAAAAAGATTCAACGGCACTAGACGTGATGAACGTACAAAAATGGAGAGACTTGGCTTTAAAAAATGTTTGAAAGTTAAAGAACAGAAAAAAATAACTGATGATTTTTAACAATGATACATTACTGTATATGTAAATTCAGTTTTCAAAGTTAATGCAAGTTTAAAATTTTAATTTGTTGGTGTTTGTTCATGTAGGTATGTTCATACAATAAAATGAGTTGCAATAACGTCTTATTTGCTTGTTTATTTATGAAATATATACTTTATTTTTTAACAAAAATCTATTTATTACGGGAACCTCGGATCAACCGGCCAAACAGGTAACCGGCCAAGGTCTCGGTCCCGACCAGACCGGTTCTACTTTTCATATTATTTTTGTATATATGTAAAACAAATACAATTTTTTAAGGTCATTTTTAAAATATCCTTTTATTCAAGTCTGACCATGGATGGGATATTGCAAGATGGCTTTATTATTCTCTTTAAGATGTCCAAAAAGAATCTCACGTGATCAAACTGTACGACTCTAGTAACATTGTACATACATTTTTTTATTTACTGTTAATGTTAATAATAGCAATTATTTTATAGTTTAATAGTCATTAATATAATCAATCATAGGTTGTCCGTAATTTTTTATGAAAATGAACATTAAATTTTTATTACTATTTCAAGTTTAGGTTTCATTATTTTGTATTTAAAAACACATTTATTATAACGATTAGTATCAAATTTTTTAATGTAAAGCTATTATTTTTAGATATTCTAATTGAGTGTTTTGTAATTCATTGCAAATCTTTCCTAACTCTACTTAATAAGTCATCAAAAGAGGCCATTTGCAATCTGAAATATTTAACTTTTACCGTGTAAAACTATAGTTGTACAGTTAAATACATTTTCAGTGTTGTTTGGACGTCTCAGAAATGGCTTCAACAAGTCAAGAGAGTAATTTTGTGTATATTGAAAGTGTTTTAGATTATAATTATAATTTTTAATTCGTATTCTAGTAAGAATAAAGTTCAATAGTAATACTTTTTTATGTAGTAAACATTTTTCAACATTTTCAAAAGTAAAAAAAGACTCATTAATTTATTTGATGAAAGAACCTTAAAAATATTCTCATCTAAGTAGATATTGTTTTTCTTAAACGTTAGCATGCCCTGCGCTAGATGTTTATGGCTCTGCATGCTAAGTGTGGATGCATGACTTCGTAAAAGGCAAGTAAGAGTTGGAATTGTTCCCGAACTGTATCTAGCAATCGGATACCCTCAATAATGTTGATTCTTGTTGAGTTTGTATTTATGATGATAAAAATATATAATAACGAATAAATTATCATAAATTTTGTATAAATCCAACAAAAAACAATAAATATTAAACATGGATGAACAGGTTTGTATTTTGTAAAAAAAATTTAATCAAATAACAAAATTTAATTGAATAGTGCAAACGTGCTGAGAAATGTTATACTACAGTGATCCCTAAAACCCCAATATAATAATAAACTGTACCATCCAGAAGTAAATGCTTGAAACATCAAAAATGGGTAAGTAGTTTTTTAGCTAAACCATTAGTAAGAGACAAACATACAAACTGTATGCCGTTATAATATAGTTCAGAAACCTACATACAGAAAGCTCCAACTCCACAAACACAAGTATATTTGCTTAGACAGCTTTATTTAATTAAATTTTACTTACAGGTAGGCTTTTCATGAATCTCGGGCCACTCGATATCACTGTCTTCTTCTTGACTGTCATCCTCGGAACTTGTTTCAAGATAAAGTTTTTTCTTCTTTTTATCTGCACAAATTTATAAGTCAGTGATAAAAGATTAAAAGTATTTATAATATATAAAAGAATTTGTTAAAACTTTGTACAGTCGTCACAGCTTTTCTAGTGGTCCAATATTAAAGGTGTTTGACTTAAACTGTTAGTATTTATGCCGAGATACTTCATCAAGCATTGAAAAGTCAATTTCTTACGCCCTTCATGCGTAACAAACTGTCAAATTGTCTTCCCATGCATTTTGTATTGACTAAAATTAACAAAATTGTAGTTATTTTTTAGACTATCTGTCTGTTAATACTCAAGTGATATAAATTAATATTTTTTAAATAAAAATTTGTTATACAGGTCAGCCATCGGTACTTTTTCAAATAATTGCTTTTTTTTAAATTGATGTTACGAATTCGTTATTTTCTAAAAGTTTAACATTATTCTATTAACCAACAAGAACATGTATTTTATTGATGAATAGTTGATGATTTTATAAAAAAAAAACTAAATAAACTGAACATATTGTTTTCTCAATCCTTTTTTCTTCTTAGCAAAAAACTAATAAGAAATACTAATAATAATAAATAATTGAAACATATTTTTGGAGTTTAGAGTGTATTCAATAATACTGTATTGGCGATTTCAACTTTAAATGATATTATGTTTCTGATTTGTAATAATTTAACTCAATATTTGATATTATTTACTATCTTAGCTTTGTGGGTATGAATAATCTTACACCTTTGATACAAATTAATTATAAATTTAGTATCTGGTAGGCCTATACTCATATGTAACAGGCCACTCCCTGCCAGTCCGGCTCCTCCAGTGATGGTATTTTCCCTTGTTGAGTACGCCTTCGGCTCTCGTGCGAGCCTATGGGCGTTGTCAGGATGGTTGGTGGTGAGAAGGTTCTTTAAAGAAAGCGGAAAACGAATAGTGGATATAAATTGTTTATTAAACCAACTCGATCTCTGCTGATCCAGTTCTAAATTACTAAACTACGACTAATCACATGAGGCAAAGGCAAGATTAAATCCATCCCCCCCCCCATTTATGAGTATACTCACGGACGAGTTTACTCCCAGACTACCTCTTGCGTCTCTTGGTGCTTCCAACTAGCGTCCCTTCCCCATTTACTTTACTCTAAACCTAGATCTTAGCGATATCATCAGCCTGCATTTCTGCCTAATCTATTCCATTATTTTATATTACGTTATTATTACTAGTATTAAATATTACAATGTGAAGGATACCTGTCACACAAAATGTAGAGGAAGGAAGGAGCTGGCATATGAAATATGCAGAGGTTTCCCACGATTTTCTACAAAGGAATAATATTTTTTTTTTCACAAGTGTGCCTAAGGGTTTCAGAGTTACCGAAAAAGTTGAGCTTTAAAAGTAATAATACAAACACACGTAGTATGTTATCCATGATGTTATTCAGCTTTCCACTACTCTTGAAAGTGTTATTTCACTTTGTCATGAACAACTTTATTTTCTGCTGCTTGAACCCCAATAACTAGATTCGAACCTATGGAACTCAAGTGTTGGGTTCAAATCTACCCAACCTATATTTTAGGTTCAATCCTGTGCAACCTATGTTTTTAGCCTTTCAGCCAATCGTCTTCCCCTATAATTAACGCATCAAATTGAAGCGTTAAATGTACAAGTGGCCTAATCAACAAAAATGGGTATTTGAAGACAAAATGGGTAACTACAATAATCTTAAACCATTAAACTAACCTATGTAAAGGAATAGTTTTTTTATAAATCAGTTTATAAATTATAAATTTACTAATTTTAAAAATGAAAAAGTAAAAAAAATTTTCCATTTTAGAGCGAAAACGAACTTTCGGAAATATGTAAATAAACGAAAAAGTCAAAACATTCCAGGTTGAAATATATGTTTCAGTACAGAAAATAGTTCTGAGAGGAAAAAACAAGACAAGCAATATAGAGGCAATCACCTATCACTATTCTCTAATTTTAGGTTAGTTAAAAATGGAGCAAACTTGAAAATCATTCCTAGAAAAGTGTTGCAGTTTTTACTTGCTTGCACATATAACACTTTGAAAATTAGGGAGACTTATTATAGGAATATTGTAAAATGAAGGCACTACGAAGCTGCAATATACAGACATATCAAAACTACAAGGATTTGGTTTTACTACAGAACCCTAAAACTCTATTTAATTACAGTACAGTCTTTATAATCCGGCCGTGCAATACTCTGGCACGTCCAGTAATCCGGCGCTGTGTTTCGCCGATGAGTCATTAAATTTCTAAAACATGTCTAGACGTGAGTCTCCACAATGACAGTAGTACGTTGGTGTTTGCTACAGGAAGTTGAATACATTGTGACTGTTGCGAGTGAGATAAGTGAAGGCCGTGTTGTGAGTAGTACAATCTACAAGTGCAGTGCGATGTCGGGAAAATGTAAGCATGTTACGCTGACTTTAGATAAAAAATATGCCATTTTAAAACAGTTGGAAAAGGGTGAGAAGTTGGTTAATTTGTCTAAGGAATACAATATCGGGCGTGCAACTATACACAACATTAAGAAGTGAAAGGAGCAAATTGAATCATTCTTCAAGAGGGGTAGTGAATCATCTTCCAAGGTAAGAAAGACATTAAAAGCAGGTGAATTTCCGCAAGTAGAAGACGCACTTTATGCTTGGTTCATGCACGAAAGGAGCCGTCACACACCTATTTCAGGTGATATTATCATGGAAAAGGCCAAAATATTTTATAAAAAAATTATAAAAAAGGACGACTTCCGTGCAAGTGTCGGGTGGTTAGATAAATTCAAACGGTGCTTTGGAATTCGATTGTTAACTTTAACTGGAGAAAAACTTTTAAGTGATGTAGAGGCTGCAGAGCCTTTTGTTATAAAATTTAAAGAAACCGTCAAAGAAATGGATTTAGGCCCAGATCAGATTTACAATGCAGACGAGAGTGGTCTGTTCTGGCGTCTTTTGCCGAAAAAAACCTTTGTTCATAGGGAGGAAGCTAGTGCCCCAGGTCGCAAGTAAGCAAAATATAGAATAACTTTTATGCCATGTTATAATGCTAATCGCATGCAGAAATTAGAATTGCTGGTCATTGGGAAAGCCAAAAAGCCAAGGGCTTTCAAAAATGTACAGTTGCCGGTTTCATACACAAATTCAACCAGGGGATGGATGACGAATACTCTTTTCTCGGAATGGTTTCATAAAACTTTTGTACCATCGGTAAACAAGTTTTTGAAAAAACAGAAATTGCCTCAAAAAGCCCTTTTAGTTCTTGACAATTGTTCTGGACATCCTGTTGAGGACGAGTTAAAATCTAAGGATGGTAAAATCATTGCTTTATTTTATCTCCCCAATGTAACTCCGTTACTCCAACCTATGGACCAAAACGTGATCCAAACTATAAAAACAAGTTATAAAAAAACCCTGTTGTACAGTGTTCTATCAAAAGAGGGGAGTGTTGTTACAGCGTTGAAGGAAACCAACCTCAAAGATGTTGTTTTTAATCTTGCAAGCGCATGGGAAAAACTTTCAACAAAAACAATTGTTTGTTCGTGGGCGCAGTTGTGGCCTTCTCTTGATTTACTACAGGATTACAAAAAAAATTCACAACCCCAAATTATCACAGATGTTGAGCTAAATGACTTGAGAGAAGCAATGATTGAACAACTAGTAGACGAGCCTGATGATCTAGCATCAGCTGATGTTAACGCCTGGTTAGAAGGAGCAGACGACGAGCAGTGTCAAATAATGACAGACGATGAGATCATCGAAGACCTAATAGATAGCAGTGACATGGAGGAGGGAGAGGAGGGCGGAGCATATAAGGCAGCTGCATATACAGTAAACAAGGACTCGGCGCTCTGTGCCTACGCAACTGCAATAACTTGGGCGGAAGAAAACGGAGTTTCAGCTTCCGACATATTGACGCTCAAGAGACTTCAAGAAAATGTTGTAAGACTTATGTAAATGGGCGACTCTTTATCATGTAAGGTTTTGTATTTTAATTAAGACTACTGTGAAGTTATGTAAGGTTTTGTAAAGTCACTTTGAAAGTTTTGGGGGCTCCACCAGATCCTTCTTACGGATCAAATTTTAGCTTGGCATGTGACGTACTCCAAAGAACTGGGTAGAAATAAGTACAGAGACCTTTTCACAAAATTATTGAATATATTCTGAAATTTCTGAAAATAATTCCTACAATGATTATTTTTCACAAAATAGTTAGATACAAGTAAATGTGATACTATTAATTTTTACTCAATTTATATTTTGAAAGTAATAAAGTAAAAGTTTACATTCGTCTAAGGAGGGCGGTGCTAGTAAGTTGATTTCCCGCTCTCCTAAATTTCAAACCTATGTGTCTTAATTTTAATGATTGAATTTTAAATTTCTTCTAATTACTAGTACATAATAAAATCTAATATTACAAAATGTATTATATCATTTATAGATACTTACAAAATGTATTATATTATTTATAGATTTATTTGAAAGATATTAAGTTGCTTTGGTGACTGATTTCGATTACTTATGAGGTGTTTTAAAACCCTCTCTTCAGTTAATCCTAATAACCAGTCCCAATACAATTATTTATTAATAAAGGATTATTTATTTATTTTGATTTATTTTAATCTCACTTCTGATACACAATACTCTGGATATGATTTCGTTTGTTATTTAATTTTAACTCTCGAGATCTGTCTTTACAATGAAATGAAATATTAATGCTACTTACATAATTTTTGTTCCCACTCTAACACACTTTACACTTTAATTTGATTTTTTTATAAACTCCCTTATTGACTTTTATTAATTTCATGTTACACTTCACTACTGCACTTTATTCCCTGGTTTTGATGGTTCCTGGATCCAGTTGATGTTTTTGATAATAATTTGTTACTGATAATGAAGTTACTTTATTAAATGATTAATGTAAAAATAAAACTGATGCATCTCGAAAGGTTTGGTCTAGGTGTTGATTGCTTGAATTTTAGTTGATGACAGACCTCGTGTTCTCTTCAAAATTTCCCCACCACACAGTTTCACGCATTCTAATTTGTTTTTGATTGGACTGTTTGAATTTTATATTGTTTTGATTGGCTTTCCAGTTTTACAGATTTGGCAGTATTTATTGCGTGTCTGCACTCGTTGATTCACACAGAATAACGCAAAGCAGTGTATTTATGTCTTAAGTAATTTAAGCTGGTACATCCGTTGTAACTTCCTGTTGAAATACAAAGCTAGTCTGGCCTGTTTCTGTAGATTCATTTATTATGGATTTATTTAAAATTTATTTTATAATATATTATTATAATTATTTTGTTGATGCTGATGTTAAAGACATTGGGTATTGGTGTTTCAAGTATTGGTGTTTACTTACCAATACTTACAATGTTTTAAAACTTTCCTTTAATGCAAAGAAACAGAAAAGCATTACAAACTATTTTGCTGTTGTTTAAGAAAATGTAAAGTGTACAGTAGGTATTAAATTTTCATTTTGCTTGTACAGTAGGCCCTATTTAGTGACTGACTTTGTTCATCGATTAAAAGACATACTGTACTGTACCTTTCTGTTTCATACCACAGTTTATTTTTCATAATAATTAACGAAATTTCATTATACAGTATATAGTTAAAACGATTATTGTCATAGTTTTCATAAGCAATAAAAATGTAGGTAGTTTATTGTTAAATTTCTTAATTTTTTAATTCAATTCCACTAATCCGGCATTTTCAGTTCTCCGGCCCTACTAATCCCCATATAGGGCCGGATCACCGAGATCCTACTGTACTACTAGAGGCTCTGCCCCTGCTCGCTTCACTCGCCAACCCAGGCGGCGACCCATGGTGATACCAATTCAAACATATTGTATATTGTCTTATTGTGTTATTTTTACGCAAATAATGATTGATTATGACAAACGCACCTGGATATAAATTGAATAGTGGGGTTAGTTGTAAACTCTGTACAAAATTTAAGGCAGAGGTCAAAAATATATTTTTTCTATTTTTTAACAGGAATTTTATATATTTTTGGAATAAAAAGTAGCCTAAAATATTCACTGAATATTCTCTACATGTTAATGAAAGTTTCGTCAAAATCGGTTCAGCCATTCTGGAGATCAGCCCGGCCAAACAAACAGACAGACAGACAGAAAATGTATGTGTGTTTAGGTTTTGGTAATGTGTGATGAAATATTTCAATATTTCAACTCCAATAAGGATTTGGCCTAATGTG
>JAGFPH010000501.1:322993-362335 GCA_018207615.1 Philaenus spumarius
TGAGATTTTTTCCTTTATATATATAAAGATAAAATAGTTATGTTGTAGTGAATAACCATATGAGCTTCGAAAAAATGTATATTTTGAAATCACAGATAGGGCCTACTTCAATTTGAATTATATGTAGAGATTAAAAACTCCTTTCATAAATTCAGAAAATTGATCTTACCAAGAAATCTCTGTTGGTTCTATATAACTTCTCCAGTGGTATGTTAAAACAGTCACATGAAATGAAAACCACGCCCATTAAATTACTGAAATTATCTACCGGTATTTAGTTCTTAAGATTTTATTTAAGACACAAACCTATAAAAATACAAATCAAAATTAAGAAAATACTTACTGCTAGAATTTGTAGCTTTAGACAATTTGGTAACTTCTTCCTTCAATGCAGTGAGACTGTTTTTATTTTGGTATTTCTTCTTAACACTGTCAGAAGTAATATTTCTTTGCTTGGGCTCCCTGTTATTCTTACCTAAATCAAAAACAAACCAAAGTACTTTCCATTTTTTACAAATTACAAGAACAATTTATCTTTTAGTAACTATGTAATGAGGCTATGTTTTAACTATACAATTCAGCACATATTTAGAGATTCAAAACTATTTAAATTACTTCAAATGTTTATATAACGGTACTTTTAGCTGCATTCATCAAAATGTGTATATCCAACTTCAACAGTTAGTCAGAAAAGAACTCCAGAATAACAAAAAAGTTACTTTATATGAAAATATTAAGTTTTCTTTTTGGTTTTCAGTGCAAATCTGGCAGCCTTTGCAGGCTTACAGTCATCTAGCCTATAATCGGCTTTGTTCCGCTCCATACTGGTGAGGGTTAGCATGTCGGCAGAAAATACTTCAGTCTATTCAGTTGAATGAATTGTTTCTAGGTAGCAAAGACTTTGTCATTATTCTAAAAAAAATGGTAGCCACGCAATAGGACATACCCTGCCTATCCTAATTTCTGGACATCAATTGATTAGCGCAGTCTACACATTCATTGCAAAATGTAGAGCATTACACATTTTCAATCTGCTAAAAATCCAAATCCTCTAATATATCAATGTATGGAACGTAAGTAATTGTCTGTTCATGGAAACAGCCTTATAATTTGATTATGGAATTCAAACCATTTGAGCATTACAGATGAAGTCTAGTAATTCATGTGGACTTTCTGATCTCATATCCAGAATTGATGTCAAACGCTAAGATAACCTCACATTTTTCAGGTTTTGTGGAGTGCTTACATAATTGAACGTTTGAAGTTTGAAGAAAGTTAAAAAAGCAGGGCTACAAAAGATAAAGTAAATAAATAGATGTTCAGTTCAGATAAAGTTGGTCAGGATGGCCAAGATCTGGGATTACTTTAGGCCTAAACAAGATTTGTTATTATTATGGGACTGTACATTTTTTTTTTTTTTTCAATGTAGGCTATTGTTACATTTTCTTTTATTTACTTACTTAATTTGACTTATTTTGAATTTAAGCAGTTATTTTTTTGCAGTTGTTAGTTTTAAGAATCAGTGCTTCAGCAGGTAGTAATAACCATTTTGGTTTGTAGCTTAGAATTAATTTTTTTTTTTTTTAGTAGACTCTGTTAAAGTTGTCACAATATACTTATATTAGGGCCTATAAATAACTCGTTTTACTTGGTTATATTTAAATAAGAAAAACTAAGAATAATATAAAATAGAAGATTTGAATATGATTAAGTTAAATATTAACTGGTATCTTTAGGGATAATTATTTTGCATTCAATGTTTAAATATTAATGAAATTCTAAAAAAAGAATCATAATAAAGAGTAAACCTAAACACAAAGTTATCTACCACTAATGGCCTTTCCGTAAAACAATATAAGCTACCTACTACTATACAATTTATTTTCCTTAAAATATTTATATTAAACCTAGCCTAAAATAACTAAAACTATAATTTTTGTGTCAAGTTTTTAACGGTGTTATTAATTTCTAAATATAAATAACATAAATTTGTATTGAAACAAAATTCTTAGGTTTAATATCCCTATTTAAAAACTTTAATTACAAAATGGTCTTCACTGATGGCAATTCAACAAGTATACTGCTTAAAGTTCGTCTTTGTTATAAATCACACAGCTACATTATGCAAAGCACCACCTAACCTACAAGGCTACCTAAAAATAACAAAACCCTTAAAGATATTAAAGACAATCTAACTTACAGGTACAGATACAAAATGTTTCTATGTACTTCGTAAAACTAATTGGCTAGAAATTATAATTATTTAAGATAACTTTGGCTGCAATTTGATCTGTTGAAGATAGACTGCTTAAAACGCAGTAGAGCATCAGTTATCCGAATATCGGCCATCCGGATGATCAGTTATACGGACAGACGGGACAGTTATGAAATTTACTTCTCGTGTGTACTGTACGTATTTTTAGTTTTTTTAGTGTTTTACATATCCTTAAAATTTGTAGCGTTGTACCAGTGTTGTGTTTTATTGATACGTGACCACCGAAAACTCACAGGAATGTAGGTCTACTAACGGTATATGTATGTACAACTGTACTACAGTAGGCCTATACTCATAAGCCTGACGTTATATACTGTAATTCAGCCAACATTTTGCTTAAGCCAAATAAACTTAATAGGGCCTATATATTTTATTTTTAAATGGCTTATTTAACACTCCATAACAATACAAGGGTTAAAAATCTTAATAAATACTAGGTATTCAACATTTAATAGTAGAATGTAAAACAACGTCGGCATCTGCAAAAATATCAGCCGATGGTTGAATAGTAAATTTACGCCAAAAGTGCTATGTTCAGTCAACTAAAATATTGTAATAATCATTCATTCTTCTTTCAATGTAAGCAAGATAGCCTATATGCAGTGTCAAATTCTTATCAAGCTGTAGCCTACATTACTGTGAAGGTTAAGTATATTGTCTTTAAATTGGAATGGTATAGTAGGCTAGGCCTACAGGTAAACATACTGTGACTAAAGACTATAAGTTAGAATTTTAGGATATTTTGTTATTATTATTCTTGCATTTCTGTTGCCTTAGGTCTGCCGAGGGTCGAATAGTAAATTTGCGTATTTTTAAAAATTACTGAATGTTTACTTTGAAAATAGCCCAGTGAGGCTGAAACTGCAGTATAGTGACTGGGAAAGGACCACTGAAGGTAAAAAATTTTAAATTATTAATTTACAAGTGATCCGGGTAGTAGGATTTATAATGAATTTATAATGATTGTTTAAAACTAAAAGTTCATTCATGAATGGCAGTTTGGCGTAACTTTACTATTCAACTCTAACCTAATATTTTTGCAGACGACGTTGTTTTACATTCTACTGTTAAATGTTGAATACAGGTAAACATACTGAGACTAAATAGGTTAGGTTAGAACCTTTTAGGTATTTTTTTATTATTATTTTTGCATTTCTGTTGCCATAGATTAGCCTAGAGTCGAATAGTAAAGTTGCACCTAGCAGCATAACTTACCTATTACAAGATTACCTAAAGGTTGGATAATGCTATGTACATGACTGTCAGAAACGAAACGAACTGATATTTCTTTAAGTCTTTCACTTTTCCTGATACTACCGTCTGCCATAGTTAATAATTAATTTGGAATAAGTGTTACTGCATCTGCCCTAACCTAAATCATTTACATGTGATTGACATTAAAGCTGAGTTACAAGTCCCACAACTTCATTAATCTAAGGCATAATGAAAGAATAATATGCAAATCGCTACTAAAACTGTGGCTGAACTGCAACAATTACTACTATATTTATACAACATACTTTACAATATAATATTATGTAAAATATTAACTGCAAACAAAAAATGACATAACAGCATCGCCACTTATTTGCCGGCCAAGAGCCAACAGATGGAACAGATCTACAAAAACTACTACCCTTGATTATACATATAATCAAAGCTACTACTGACACTGATCGTGACTGATCCAATAAAAAAATGTCAAAAAAGGAAATGTCTGTCTCTGTCTCATGAGAAATTTCCCGCGCTTTTATACCTTCATTTTTTCCTACAGCTGTTTTTTTTTTTTTTACACACACTCACAGCAGTGCGCAATCTAAACTACATGTATTCAGCTTTTGATTATATTTATTATCAAATACAATGATTATATATAATCAAGGATCAAGGGTTCAGCGTCAAGTCATTATACTTCGTTGTTTTATCTGTTACTCATGTTACTTAATTCGATTGGTTGTTATGGTAATTCATCAGTTTTAGGCTTAGCCTAAGAATCTTTTTCGGCTAAATTTACAAATATTGAAATAACAATTAACTATATATAGCCTAGGTTACTCAGGGATAGTAAAGCTTTTTATTAGTAAAACTATTTTTTCGGTTGAGTAGTTCCAGAGATTACTTTACCAAAACAAACAAATAAACTTTACCTGTTTATTATTATATCAATAATCTTATATCTACTTAAAATAAGGAGTTGTTTAAGGTAATATTGGGAAAAGCCGTCACGTTGTGCGTCACCACTAATGCTATGTAATAATGATAACATTTCTGTGCATAATGTATACATTGAACCAGAAAATAAATAATACTATATTTAAAAAATCCACAAGACTGCGCAATTTAGCTCTAGTACTATTACATTTTTACTTCTATAATAATGGATAATAAAGAGTTTCTGGAATTTATTGAATTGTACAGGGAGACTAGGTGTTTGTGAACACAAGTGATGCAATTTTTGCAAACTGACATGTTTGTGAGTATCTTCGCGTCGCAATAGTTTAAACATAATTTCTTAACCTATTGAAAAATATAGGTGAATGTTTACTACACTGAAAAAAATTTAGGCAGTTTCTGTTGTCTACTACATTTAAAAATATAGGTGATTGTTTAGTATACTGAAAAATGTAGGCTATCGAAAGTATACTGACAAAATATAGGGGATTGTTTAGTATAGTGAAAAATGCTGGTGATTGTTTACTACTATACTGAAAAAAATAAAGGCGGTTGTCTATATTTTAAAATATAGGTGATTGAAAGTATACTGACAAAATATAGGGGATTGTTTAATCAAATTATTTGCATATATAGTAATTGCTGGAAATTTGTATACAACTGCCACGATTTACAAGGAAAGAAGACTGAATTGGGAACGTTAGTTGGATCGTGAGTGGTGAAACGCATTCAACTTGCAGTCCAACTCAGTCGTCCTACAAATCGACCGTGAATGGCTAGCATCAAAGCATATTATTTCGGAAGCTTCCATTGTTGACAAATCTTTGAAGTTTACACAGCTGACTAAACATACTCTCTTGACAATCTCTTGAAGTCTTGAATGACCCTACAAATATTATTTTTGCAGTAGTATCCTTGGTCCATAATCAAAGCTAGTATAGATAATTTTATAGTCTGTGTGAGTCAGTGTGACTGTGATAATATAAATAATATCTTAAATTAATACTATTGTGAAATATTTCGGTAGGATCACAAGTTTCAATGTTTAGGTTATGTTTGAAAAATACATAACCTCTAAAGTCTTTGAAGAATTAATAACTGCGAAGAAAATAAAGTTATCGAACGCAGTACATTTTATTTTGTAATGTTTCGACCTTTTATTAAACACACTAAGAATGCGTTTATTTTTGTTATAAAAAGAAATGCCGGTCATAGTAAATGGCAAAATATAAGACATACAAAAGCAGCAAAGGATTTAGAAAGGTCCAAGATATTTACGAGAATAGGACAAAAAATTAGAGTTTCAATACAAGGTATTTCTATCTACGATTAGATTAGTTTATAAAAATTATGTTTTACATAAATTAAAACGAAAAGAACGGAAAAAATTATTTTTCATTGCCTGAGTCTTTGGTGAAAGTAGGCCTATACATATACATTAACCCTCCAACTGATTTAAAGGTTAGGTTACCAACTTCAAAATTTGAAAATGAAAGCATTAAAAAAAGTTGTTTTGTGTAACATAGGCTATTCCAGCTTTGGGCGTAAGATTACTATTCGACCCTAGCCTAATATGTTTGCAGACGATGACATTGTTTTACATTCTGCTGTTAAATGTTGAATACATTTAAACATACTGTGAGTAAATAGGCTACTATAGGTTAGAACGTTTTAGTTTTTTTTTATTATTCTTGCATTTCTGTTGCCATAGGTTAACCTAGGGTTGAATAGTAAACTTGTGCCCAACTTTGTAATATTTCTGATATATAAAAAAACTAAATTTATTTTAGAAACTTATATATGATAACATTATGGAAACATACTGTGACTAGAGACTGCAAGTTAGAATTTCAGGCTACTTTTTTTAATGCTTTCATTTAAATAAATTAGCAACCTAACCTTCAAATCAGCTGGAGTGTTAATGTATACTTTTGCCAAATTTACTTTTCGGTAGCCTATGTTAAATATATAAGAATTATATTTCTGAATTTAAGTTATATAAGAATTTAAATTATTAATATCTGGGCAATAGTAATGAATTTTTAGCCAAATGTATAAAATTTGGTTTTCCTGGGTTTTTTTTAGTAAATATATACTGTAAGTACATACATAAATACCTTAGTAAAATTATGCAAAACAGCCACAGCCGGAGACCAGATATCTAGTCATATCCTGTCAGCTTGGAAGTGAGCCAACCAGCGTTTGCTTTACTTGCGCCCTCCTACCCTCAAACCACAGATATGATTAGATATGGCATCTGGTCTCCCTAGCCTAGATTCGAACCCAGCATCTTCTGATCAGGAAGACGCAACATTATCCACTAGGCTAAGGCTTGATTAAATAAAACTGGCAAATTAATAAAACTTCAGTTACTTTACTATCGGTATAAATTAGAGATGGGCAGGTCCGGATGTTGATGGATGTAAGTCCTAGAGTGTGAGTCGGACACGTATCCTTTTTACACGGGAATTTCTTTACCTTCCACTCCGTATCCAGTTCCGACCGACCGTCTTTTGTCAGCCTTGCGTTGTAGGTCCGAGTGTGAGTCAGACACGTATGCTTTTTATGCGGGAATCTCTTTACCTTCCACTCTGTATTCATTCAGTTCATTCCAGGATCCAGTTCTGACCGACCGTCTTTAACTTGATAAATGATTATATGTGATTTTTAGTTCCTAACGTTAATCTTTTTAAAGATTTGCTTTCAATTTATCTATTATATTTAGCAAAGAAGGATACACTTTTGTTTTTATTCAGATATTTTAGTTTTAATTATGTTAGAACTTTTTTACAAGTTTAAAAGTGATTTTCAGTTTCTTAAATTTACCTATTTAAAGATTTGTAAGTGAATAGTACAAATTAGGCCTGCCAAAAAAGATACAATTTTATTTTGTTTTTTATATATAAATATTTTGCTCTAGTTTTTTGTTTTCGACTGATTTTAATTATTTGTAATACGGTAATTATATAATGACTAATACATACTTATTTTAATTTTTTACTTCATTCATTATTACCTTGGCCTACTAGTACATACACCTCAATCCATTATTTTGTAAAAAAATATTTTACCTACATACAAATGTTTTTAAAAATAAAAAATACCGTACTATATTGTAAATAATTTTATTATTATTCACGACTTGAATTAAATCAAAAATATTTGTGAAGCCTACGGTAATACAATCTTACCACTAGACGTCTAAATATTTTACTTAATATAGGTTCATTACACGCTACAAAATAAAATCCTAGCCTGGTTGCAGTACAGACTGGAATGGATTGGATTCATGTCCGTTATACACTCCGACTGAATTGTATACAACCACGTGATTCATGTCCACAATTCATTCCGTTGGCCGGACCCATACAGGTCCGTCGGACACGGATCCAGGATGTAGGTCCAGAGAGCTGGATGTAGGTCCGGACCCAACTCCTTAAAAATCTCGGACCTACCAACTCTACAACTCTAGTATAAATATTACGTGTAAAGTAAAAGATAGTTTATCAGCACCAACTAAGAGTGGTTATAGGAAGTTTGCTTGGTTGTTCTTACGTTTAAATCTGTATAAGTTGTATTCGTGAGAGGTTTAATTATTCTTTTACTAACTTGTTTTTTGATGTGCTAAAATAAAAATAAAATATTTTTGAAATTTTATCAAAAAGTTTTGTTAAGTTAAGAAATTTTATTTTTTCGTTATAAAAGTGTTTAGAGTAGTAAATATTATTTATATAGATGTATTAGAAGAAAAACAAAGCAAAAATCATGATATCTTTCAAATAACAAAAATACAGCTTTTTTATGAAACCCTTACAAATTCGCTAAAAACAGTCGGCACTTTTGGATACATTATGGGAGAAAATGCCTGTCACTTTTGGGTAGTGTATGCAAAAAAATGACTGGCACTGAAAGGGTTAAAGAATTATGGTAAATGAAGATAGGCCTACATGTAACAAAACAGTAAAATACTAATCTTCACTTTACTATGGACTCAAAACAATAGATGTAGGCCTCTACTTACTTCTGAAAAATCAGTATAAGTTGAAGACATCTGATTACATTCCAACTAAGATGGAAAAAAATTGCACTTGTATTTATTACTCAGCATGACTTCACAGCTTGTTTCTAATTTTCGTAAAACTATATACATATATTGTGAATGTAATAAGTATAAACAAAAATAAGTATATATTAGGCCCTATAAAAATTGTAAAAAATAATAACATTAATCAAATTTGCAATTAATAAAAGCAAAACAAATGATCCAATTGTATTATTACGCATGACAGCTATTAGTTTCCAATTTGTAAAGCTTAGCCTCTATATATATATATATATATGGCGTATTATATATAGGCCTATAAGGTTGACTTTTAACTTTATACATTAGAGCGGCAATCTTAGTGTATGAAATTTATTTTAAGAGTTTCCTTGTATTTTTCAGTGAGCGGCCTTGTAGCTATCGCATATCCCACCCCATGTTATAAGTTTTTTTAACCCTGGTTTTTGCATAGGCTAATACAAAATTTCAATGGAGTTTAAAATTTGTTACAATCTATATAATTAGACTCAGTGTTATGGAATATTTAAAGTTCTGCTTACATTAATTTAGAGAATGGAATTAATAAGTTCATTAGCAGCTAGACCCTACATGTGGGATTCGATAGTATAACTAAAGAAGCCTCCAGGATTGATAAATGTCCAGGTTTTCTGGTGGGTTCAGTGAAGGCGGACTATATAAAAATCTAAAACTTTGATCTGTAAGGATGTTCATGTATTACAAATTGCAAAAACAATAAGTAGAACAAATTTTCTGTACTCTAAATCTACATAATTAGAGCGAGTTGAGTTTTATGTTTTGTTTGTTTAGGTAAAATAAATAAAGAACATCAAAGAAACAGGGGTGCCCGAATAAGATGCTGGGTTGGGAAAATTTTGGCTGAGGAAAAAATCCACAAAAAATAAGGAAAATATAATTTGTTTTGGGAAAATAGATAAGAAATGAAGGGGAACAAAGGTTAGCCTAATCGGTTTGTTTACGATATACATAATATACATACACACACATAAAGTGTGTTGTCTGTTTTCTGCTGCAAGTTGGACAGAGTTCCTATTTAATCTTCACCAAACAAATTATCATACGTCTGAGCTGCCGATATGATATTTTTGTGGCAGTTTCCTCATTCTTGACTGGCTATGAACAGCTGGTGTTTTTATAATTTCTTTACATTTTAATATTTTATAGTACGGTATGCAAATTTTTTTAGCTTTATACAAATATAATTGAAGCTATAACAACTAAATTACATTAAACAAAGGTGCTTAATACATTAGTGTTACTAATATTTTTCAATTCTTAATTTAAATTACTTACCAAAATTTGAAATCAGTAAAATGTGTACGATGATGTTTTATTTGTTACCATTTTCATTGGTAGATAGGGGTGGATGGATATACTGTCTCCTGTTGCGACCTGTCATCTTTTACCTCTCGCTTTGACCTCATCTTATGAATATGATTAGCGAGTTGTTTATTACTGTGATGTTTAAGTTTATATTGTGATTTTTCAAATTAATTTCCTAATGTAGATAATTATCTAATATACTTCTTAAGTACGTATTGAACAGAAAGTTACAATATTAGCTATATGAATGTGGATAGTATCAAAAAGTGATGTTGGGGAAATTTTTAGTGAAAAAAATATGTTCTGGGGAAATGCAGTACTGTATGTTAAAACATTTTCACCACTCTTACAAAGAATTTTTTTTAAAGTTTGATTGAAATAAAATGATTTCGTCATCAAACTTGTTTTCCCTTTCAACTGTTCGTCCGGCTGAAAATTTATTGTAACCATATTAGTAGTAGCTGTTTACCATCAATAGTCAAAATTATAACTAGTTAAAGTTTGGGAGGAAGTATTTGTCAAATATCACTGAACTAATCTTATAATTCTTGCACTGAATGATACATTAAAAAAAGAAAATAGGTATAGGTATTGTACTTTATTATATATACATTTTTTGTACAACTTAAGTGATTCATATTAATGCAGATACTTGATAAACATTAGGCTATATTTAGTAACTTAGGCATACAATTTTGTATATTATTACTTAATTGTGCAATTAATTATTTTTGTTCACAGTATTTTTATGTAGGAATATGCCTATTTGAGATAAGTTTAATTGTTTATTGATAAACTGTTATAGGCTAGGGGAGAGTGGGGATGGTTGGGAAGTGGGAGGTTTGGGCCATCATAATTTTTTGCTTAATTATTGGCTGCACCAAGCCAGTATCCCTCCAGAATTGTTTTGGAGGTTTTTTCTTTATGTGGTTAACAGACTGTTTGATTGAGCTGTTGATTTTTTAAGAAGAAAAAGTTATTTTCATCAGAAAAGACTAGATTTTTTACAAAATGCAATAAGACTTTTATCATTCTGAATAAAAACTAATGGTAAGTTTAATAATTAATTAGGTAATCTTATACTCCATTGTTTTAGCTTTCTTTTGATGTGTAGAGATTACAGTATTCTTATGAGATTATGAAACTGGTAGGTTTTATAGTAATAAACTCACTAAAGGGACGCTTGGGACAGTATGTGTAGGGTTGTTTGGAATAGTGCCAATGTATTTGAAAATTAACAGAAATTTAAAAAAAATCAAAAATCAATCTGTTGATAGTTTTTAAAGTTCTTATTAGGTTTTAAGGTGTGATTTTTCTTTTTAAGAAAAAATTTCTTGTTCAATTTAAGGATTTAGATACATGATTTTAATTTTGTCTACAAGTTAACTTAGATAATGTATTATTTGACCTAGAAAACATTCCATTGTAGTTAAACGTACCTCAAGATTAAATTTACTTAGGTCTAATATGTATTCTTTAATCAAGTAGGTTTATATATTTTGAATTGTGTATTATTTATTCATGACCCAAACCTCCCACACACATGTCCCAAACCTCCCTCACTAAGGGAGGATTGGGACACCTTGAAGAGATCTTGTAAAAATTATATCTTTCATAAACTAAATGGTTTGGAAGGTCAATAATCGTACACTCTGTAGCTAAAATAACAATAAATAATATGTAGTATTTAAAAACAAAAAACAAAAAAAAAATTCAAGCAATTGAAAAAATGGGGAAATTTATAAATGTCAAAAGTGTCCCAACCATCCTCACTCTCCCCTATATATATATTTACTTTAAAAACAAAATTGGATAACAACTCATAAATAGTCTAATAAAAACTAAGAGCTTGATAAATATCTATTTTATAATTATTTATATATTAAAGCATAGGCTAAATGTTTTAAAATTATTAATGATCTTGTTATAGAGACTGGAAATAATAAACCGGAATCAAATCTTGCACTTGCTCAAGCAATTGAGCAAGCAAAGAAAAATTGCATGCCTGCAGCGACTATACAAAACTTTATGAAATCTGCTCAGGTTAGTTTTTGTGTTATTAACTAACCTATTAAGTTTATTATAACAAATTCAATTTATATTTTGTAGCTAAATATATTTTTATTTTAAAATAAAATAATCTGGGTTTTGGGGATATATTTTTCCCCAACAATCCGTAGATTCACCCCTTTCCACAGTTTTAATGAGTCCTCAAGAGACATAACCCAGTTTGCAGTTCTTTTATAAAAACCAGCCTTAGCACTGAACACATTGAATTTGATAGTGACGGTAGATCCCTTCATTCCTAGCACCATCTAAACCCCCTCCTGCAAGGAACTAATTTGCTCCTTAGTCGGAAGAGGCCTGGGGAAATGTGCCTATGCTATCTGACAGCCCGATGTGCTACATCCCGGTGTTATCAACTGTGCCCTCGGGGAGGATGACACATGAGGTAGCCCACCTAGAGCCAGTGCCCTGGATCAGCGAAATCTACGTTGAGTAATGAAAAGCGTTCTCCAACAGAAAGAGTGCCTAGCTGTAAGAGTACGGTGGAAGTGTGCTAGGATACAAAAGACGTGAGCGGTGCAACCCTCTGACGATTGTACCTTCAGTCGCCCCTGCCTTAAACAAACTGAGTTTTACGAGACTCAGCCCCAGCTCAGATATGCTCGCCAGTACACATTGCTACCATCCAGCACCAGATTACAGGCTTAACAGTGGCACCTCTTGTAGGTTAAGAGCTGGAATTGGAGTGAATGGCTAAGTGAACCTAGAAGGTTCTTATATTGTGTAGTGTGGGTGTTATGCCAAAATATTTATCTGTAAAAGTGTTATCTCATCACTGCCAAAATGCTGCCTTGATCATGATTTAATTAAACAAATAATTAAATGTAAAAAATAATTTGCAGTTTTTATTAATTTTGATTTTTAATTCAATGTTAATATAGATTTAAAACATCTGAAAATTCATAGCTGTACTATTTAAGGAAATGCGAATGTGGTGGTACCTTCCTAAGTGAGTTTAAAAATTTGTTCTGTCATCTCGAATGTAACTTTATTTTTTTAAATAGGATGATGGTCATGTATTACATGAATTCAGTGCATAGTTTAAAACAATTATAATTTGCAATGTTTTTGTTTTCCTTAACCCTACAACTGTCAATGTTAATGTTTTGCAACGCCAAGTCATTTCGGTGCGTGTGCAAGCATATTTTCAAAAATTCGCCAAATATAGTAATTGTATACCAATCCAAAAGTGTTCTGTACCTTTTTTGTAGAGAAAGGTTCAAAAAATCCATAATTAAATCCGTAATTAAAAAATTTATTGATGTAAAATTGTAAAAGTTATTAGCTCAAGAAGCAAAAAATGTTCATTAATGAAAGGAAAAAGTTCAACTCTAGCCCTTCATAGCAGGTAGTAAACATTTTTTGTAATTTTTTCGTAAGTGTAAAAAAGTTTTATAATTTTGTTCTAAATATAACTGTATAAAAACATTTATCTGTTTCAAATTTCTTATTTTGAAAACACCAGTTTTTATGTTCCAAATACACGATTACTAACAAAACTAGGCCTAGTTTGAAACGAAATTTACTAATATATGCTTTGCTCAAAAATGAAAAATTATAACAAATTGTAGAGAATAAATCAAAGAATTGAACTGTATATATACTTGTATATTACCTTATCATAAAAGTGTTTTACTTAAAATCAATTGAATTACAAAAGTGAGATGAAATAAATGAAACCTCGTGCTGACAAAGGAAATTCAAAATATGACCGTTGAAGACAATGGAAAGAGCCTTGTTTTGCAATATCAAGCGGTAGTATGAATTCTGTGCAAATATGAAATTTCAACTGCTGTTTGAATAACACCTAACCAGTCAAATATAGCTTGCTTTACACCAAACGAAAGATTGAACTTTGGTCTATAAATAGATATAAAAAAGTCTATTGAAATAATTTGAATTATAAGAGATATCTCGAACGCAAAATGTGCTGTTTTATTGGTTGAAATCTGACCAATTGCAAGGGTCTACAAAACGCCCCACAACTTTAGAACTATTTGTCCGATTTTTGATTGGATGGCAGTTTCAGATAGGTAAAAGTGTAATGAATCCTTCAGTATACAGATATAACTCAGAAAAATACTGGGCGGGCTGTAGGGAGAGGCATAGAAACTGGAATTAAAGGTAGTTTTGGCGCATTAAATTTGCGCGACATTGGCTTTTAGAAAACTCAAAAACTGCAACGATGATTACGTATGTAAATATACGTTTTAGAAAAAACTTGTAAATACAAAAGTTAAAGTTTAGATCATTTCCTTTCCAACGGTTTTTGATTTATTGTGATTGGATGATTTTTAGTGGGGGAAATATTCAATACAAGTTGAGTTGTCACAGACTACACAATTCACTACGGCAGGGCGGTGAGACCACTCAATTTGAACTAAATTGTCTCGCCAAGTAACCAGTCTCATGACTAGAGCCCGGATGTTAGGCAAAATGCCTTAATTTTGCCTATTTGCCTTTTTAAGCTCTTTCAGCCTATTTGAATTATAAAAGCCTATTTTTGCCTTTTGCAAGTAAATTGATTAATGTTTGTACAGTAAAACGTGCCCAGAGTGGAACGGGAATAAGTCCGAAACTTGTTCTATGAAACCAAATTCTCTGACAGATGTACGAATTAGGAGTGTTTATAATTGTGAACAGCGTAACTCTGAACCAGGATCGCTTCACATCCGCTGTACATCCCTTAAACGCTAGCCTTTTCCTGGTTAAGAGTTACGCTGTCCACAACTATAGTAACCGCCTAAAAGGGAGGGAGAGAGAATGAACTGTTTCCAATTTTTAGGAAAAAATGTTCCTTCTATTGATGTCCTTGTAGTCGTATCGGTTGAAACTATGCAGTAGGCATCGACCACAGAATTAAATAGACTGGACAAGTCGAACGCAAGAGTGAAGCCAGTTTTAGAGTCACTCAATTACTCACACAATATGGTGGAGTCAAATAATCACAAGTCGCGAGCCACCGGCAGGCCGCCCGTACATGTTGCCACATTACCCGCGAAACGAAACTCGTGTTCTAACTGTTGTATGATAGAAACTACAATAGCTAACTTTTTAAAAAAAAATCTTTTCGGAAAAAGTAGCTTTTCAGCTACATTTTCTCTAGCTTACATGACGCACTTGCCCTAAAAACAAAAAAAATTTCTCGCAATGCAACTTTTTGATTTCACAAATTAAAAAGTTTGGACTTTATTCAATTTTTAAAATGCCAACCCATTTTTATTTTTAAATTGTGAACACACTATTAGCTTCCCACAATATTAAACAGTAAGTTTGTCAAATTTCAAAGATTTTAGAACGTTTTCAGCTATTGAAACCACGGTGTAAATGAATAGAGCATACTGAAAATTTCTCTCTTCTTTAGGCCCGCTCGATGTTTTCTGGCAGAAGGCATGTAAGTCTGCTGTATGGTAGGGACAGAGTCAAACTTTGGTTGTTTAGCCTACTCCCACCAATAACTTAACTGTGTGTGTGTGTGTGTGCTGCCAGTTCTTTCTGACAGAAGACAAAGTCTAATCAACAGACAATTTAAAGAAATACCTTGTGGTAATGTGTAACCAGTAAAATGTAAGTTATCTGAATTATTTGTTTATTAGTTGCTAAAATAAATTATGCCTTTTTACTTTCTCCACCCTATACGTAGTATATGGAGAAAGTATTGTTTTCGTAAAAATGATCGAATTTGAATTTTCAGTTGAATTATCTGTTTTGGTGCTCCCAGAACCCCAAAAAATTGTTTAGTGCAATTATCTGTGTTGGTGCTCCCTGAACCCAAAAATATTTTTAGTGGAATTTTTTGTTTTGTTGCTCCCTGAACCCAAAAAAGTGTTTTTAACGTGGTGTCTGTCTGTCAGTGTGTCAGTATGTATACACGACCAGAGGGGACACTATTGGTTCGATTTTCATGAAATTTGGTATGTAGGTACTAAACCCTAATATCTCCAGGCGTTTTTTTTCATTTTTTGGAATTTTTAATTTTTAAGGGTAATTTACCCCTAAAAACCAATAAAAAACGACAAAAATGCAAATTTCTCAAAAACGGCTCTAACGATTTTGATCAAATTTTCAGTATTTATAGTGCTTAAGATGCCAAACAAAATGACACCACCTGCTTTTATCAAAACTTCGGCGTTTCATAATTATGGGGAAATGTTAAAAAATAAACAAGTTTATGTTGTCAATCTAGCATCACGGCGACGGCCGCACAGGGTAGCACAACGGTAGCGAGGACGGCCGGTAATTCAAAGGTCGCGCGATCGAATCCCGCCTGGCACAATAACTTTTTTATACGATTGACGTAGGTAGAATATTATTTTTTTGTTTTGTTCTAAAAAGTAGTAAATAAAATGATTAAAAACGATATTATTTTGACTACAGTAAGTTGGGAGAAAGTTTGTGTCAGTTAACTGATACCGTTTATTTTGAATTTACAGTGCCTTTTTTGTTTGTCCTTCTGCCTTTTTTGCCTACCTATTTTAAGTGTTATTAATGCCTAAACATCCTGGCTCTACTCATGACATTTCTGGGTCGCCGGAATACTACCCCCCGGAAAACTATCCCCCCAAGCAGGTTCCTACGTCATTTTGACGTCAGAGATCGGGGGGCAGTTTTCCAGTCACGCACACTCAAGTTTCGATATAATTAGAATAAAAAAAAACTAGAGGACTAACCTAAACTGTTTAGTCACAGAATGTTGCCGATAACAGTATAATTGTAGGAACCTGCTTGGGGGGGGTAGTTTTCCGGGGGGTAGTTTCCGGCGACCCGCTTTTGCTAGGGGGGGTAGTATTCCAGTCGCGGACATGGCTCCCATATTGGTTAGTTGGCAGATTTCGTGACGTCACGTTTCACCTGGGGGGGTAGTATTCCGCATCCCCACATTTCTCATCACAAGTAAAAAATTCAACATTGTAAAGATAGCAAATTACGTTGTCATTTGAACATTTAAAAATGTGCATGCTCCTTGATTTTTTCTTTCCTTCCTTTTCTTTAGCCATGATAAAAAAATTCAAAGTTAGTAGTATCTTAATTTAAAATCAATTTGCTATGGCAAATAAAATTCAAGTTGCAAGTAAAGTCGCCTCATTGAAAATGGATTTAGGATTTTTATTTCTGTTTATCTGTAGTACTATAAATTTATATTGTATCTCGAGGAATTTAACGTAATGTAATTTATACTATAAAAACTTATAAGTTTTAAATATGTTTTACAACTAAAATTTATGTAATTTAATTACAATTTTCAGGCAGATAAGGACAAAATTAAATCGCTTTTTCTAACAGTAAAAGGTCCTAGAGGATGCCTACTACTCATATCTACCCTTACTTCTAATTTCACAAAAACCAAAAGTGAACTTGCATCCGTACTAAGGAGGAATGGGTAAATAACTTAACTGTTTTGTAGGTTATACACTTTAGAGTTCTGTACTAATAGGTAATCTTTTTGTGGGTCTTTGCTGAACATCCTGTTTGTGTAACGGTCATTTAGCTCAGCTATTTTAAAGCTTTCGGCATAATCATAGAACTTGCTTGCCTACACCTCAAAAGACTTGCTAGCCAGAGAGTCAAAAGTGAAACAAAATTTGTCTTGTTCTTAAAAGAGAATCAATGGGAGGGACCAATTTATTTTCTTACGGAGTTATATTACATTTGGTATTTTTTTAAAAGGTTATTTTTTAAAATACTGCTATTTCTTTCCATAAAAATGAATTCTTAAAGAGAAATCAACAAAAAGGTAAAGCATTTCATGGCCACCTTATCTCCAAAGTTTCTCTTTAGAAAGTTTTGAAATTCTTTTGACAGAAATATTACAGGAAAAGTAAAGTCTGTTTCTATGACAGTGTTTTAGAAGTATATATTTTTGTTAGAGGCTCCAGAAAAATTTTGTTCGGCTCTGAAAGTGAATTGGCGTTAAATTGTTTAAAATGGTGTGAGCTTCTCAAAATGTTACTTGAATATGAACGGTGAATAGATCGTGGAAAGTTGAACATAAATTGATAGATAAGTATTCGCAATAAGGTAAAAACATATTTAATGCCAAGTGATATATTCCAGGCTATACATTCTAAAAATAGAATACCGTAAAATGGGGTGAATAGAGACGCTGAGGTGAATAGGGACAAAAACTGTGAAAGATATTTATATTTTTCTCCCAATGAATATATTTTGTTATATACTTTTAAACTCGGTGACACAATTACGGTTATATTCTACTCTAAAAAACTATGACTGAGATAAACTCTCAGAACTTTTTATACTCTATGATAGCAGCCCTTGAGTTAAGGTATTAAAACAAAAAGAAGTTTACTGTCCCTATAGACCCCATAACACCTAACAGGCATTTATGTACAAAATAAATGGCTGTCCCTATTGACTCCGACATTGGGGGGAATAGGGACAGCGTTAAAAAAATCAATAAAAAATTCAGAGGTAACTGGAGAAGAAAAATAAAGGTATGTATAAGTGCCTAAGAACAAGGACCAACTTTTAAGCATGAAAATTGGGTGTTATATAGTTTGGAAGCTAAATTATAGCAAAATAATACTCAAAATTGTCCCTATTGACCCCGTTTTACTGTTAATTTAAAAAGGTTATTGTAAACTAAATTTGTAGAGTTTTTAATTCATTCTTACAAATTGTATTTGTGTCTTATATTTTGTGATTTATGTTTGTATATGTAATAACTTTAAAAATTTGTATCATTAATCTAAAATATTAAATAGATTTTTACATTATAACTGCTTTAATTATGCACAAATTACTTCCAGACTGATACCTAAAATATATAGATGGAAAATCTCAGTCGAGCTCACTAACCCATTCACTTAAAGTTTTTTTAATACCTGACCGAGCTAAAAAAAATATTTTTTTCTGGGTGTTTTCACTTTATTTACTACATTTTTATTTATACACAGAATTTTATATTTTTATGTAAAATGTTGTTATTTTTGTAATCAGAATTTAATGCAGGTTTGAAAAAATACATTGTATTGGTTAAAACTCAAATTTATTATTACATGACACTATCTGAAAAAACCAACCTAGGCAGTTCGAATGGGACTGGCCGACAGAAGTTATACTTCCTTGGCGTAAATTTTAGAGAATTTTTTGCTGATAAATACTGAATCGTAAAAAATTTAAATCCTTTTTTAAATTAAAACTCACTCACTTTTTTATGTTGCAAAATATTTTTAATATTCACACACTTACAATACACAAAAAGTACCGGTATATGAAAATATTATTATAACATGTACGAAAACACAAATTTATAATGGGCATCATGGCATGTGATATTTGTACACTACAAATTGTATATAACCACAGATAGGCTACTATATACATACTTATCTACGTGATGTTTGAGCAACTTTCTCTCTTCTGCTTCTCATCAGTTGAGTTACACATACATTGTTGAGTACAGCGTGATGTGATGCTAAGCCAGAATTTTATAACCACTTCCAACATAGCTACCTAACACGCCCAAAGAAGTATTAACTTCAAAAAGAAATAAAATTGAAAAGAATATTTTTTTAAATAAGTTTTTACATTTATCAAAAGCTTTTGACTGACACTTTTTTATATCCTTTTAGGGCAAGTGGTGAAAGATATGGGTTGAAGGTAAAAAAACTCCCTTAGAAGACACATTATTCGGCACATTTGACTGTCTAGTTGTTACTGAAGTTAATCTTATCATCCTTGTTGCTATCTTGGTTTGCTATTGACCTTAATGACTACCGTATATCAAATTATATAAGATGTAACAAACCATCGGTGTTAGATGTATTTTGAAAAAAAAAAATGAGATTAGAATCTTAGTTTCTTAGGAAAAATATTATAAAATCCTAGAGCTCCATCCAAATAGTACGCTTTGGTTGAAGGTGAAGATAGTTTTTGAAGAAATTTCAAATATAAACATTGGTTAAGTGTTACACAACTTTGTAAATACTTTTAAAAATAAATACTTTGAAGAAACCAAAACATTATTATGTCAGTATTTACTTTTTATTATATGACCTTTGATAACTTTTATTTTTAGTGGTGCATATGACGATGGAGCTAGAGGAATGTTTGAACAAAAAGGTATCATTGTTGCTACTCCTCCAAGTGATTTAGTAAACCCAACTGAAATGGCTGTCGAGCATGCTATAGAAGCCGGTGCAGAAGAAGTTAAGCCTGTGGAAGGCTCCGATACCACTTTACAGGTAATATGTTTTTATATCTTAACCACTCTGATAATTATTTTATTTTGCTTCTTTATACCTGTATTATTAAAGTACAGTGGACAACGATTATAACACTTGCTTGTGGCATTCAGTTAGGCCTTTATAGTCCAGTAGACAGAGCAAAAAAAGTGGGGTCTGCTGGAAAAAATTCCGAAGTTAATGAAACTTTTACAGGTTGTTCGGGGGTACTGTGGGATGACTCTGTCAAGTTTTCCAACTCGAGGACCCTGTGCTAATTTTGGGGGGGGCCGAAAAACTTCAAAATTTTCGGACTTTTGTCGGTTTTTCGCTTATAACTTCTAAACTAAGCGGTTTTCGACCAAAACATTTATTTTCAAAGTTGTAGAGCAGTAAATTTGCTACAATTTTGTCTCCTTAAACTTCTTCTTAAACCTAATATTAACCGAGATACAGCCGATGAAAGTTAGAGAGATTTTCTCAAAATGGCAAAAATTTGCCAAAACCTTCGTTTTTGGTCCTCTAACTAGCAATTACCATCAGTTCTATGGTAATTATGGTAATCACTCATCAATATCGACATGCCGAAAATTTTGAAGTTTTTCGGCCCCCCCAAAATTAGCACAGGGTCCTCGAGTTGGAAAACTTGACAGAGTCATCCCACAGTACCCCTGAACAACCTGTAAAAGTTTCATTAACTTCGGAATTTTTTCTAGGTACAATGTACATATCTACTGGACTATTAATATAAAAGAATAATGCATAGAATTGATAATTAGGTTAAAGATAAAATAAGGGCGAGTGAAGAAAACACACCACAAGTTGAAGAAGTGCTGAACAAACAAAACAGTTTCATAACTTTTAATTCATATTTTAAAAATTTTTTATCCTGAACATTGTTATCATTTGTGTATGAAAAAGTTAACATACTTTTTGAAACTTTATAAAGAATTATAAAAATATCTGTAGGTCTGTTCAGGGGACTTGTCAACTTTTTGCCCTAACAAAACAATGACTCATTAATCCTTACCTAATATTGAGCAATTTAGGGAACGGTGTGTTTTCATTCTTTAGCTAACCATTCACGGTCCGATTTGTAGGACGACCGAGTTGGATGCGTTTCACCACTCACGATCCAACTTACAATCCAACTAACGTTCCCAATTCAGTCTTTTTTCCTTGTAAATCGTGGCAGTTGTATCAAAATGTCCAGCATTTACTATATGCAAATAATTAGACTAAACAATCCCCTATATTTTGTCAGTATACTTTCGATCGTCTACATTTTTCAGTATACTAAACAATCACCTAGGCTATATTTTTTCAGAATAGTAAACAATCACCTAAGCTATATTTTTTCAGTACACTAAACAATCACCTATATTTTTAAATGTAGTAGACAACTGCCTAAATTTGTTCAGTGTAGTAAACATTCACCTATATTTTTCAATAGGTTAAGAAATTATGTTTGAACTATTGCAACGTGAAAATACTCACAAACATATGTCAGTTTGCATAAATTGCATCACTTATGTTCACAAACACCTAGTCTCCCGGTACAATTCAATAAATTCGAGAAACCCTTTATTATCCATTATTATAGAAGTAAAAATGTATAAAGTATAGGGGAAAAAGGAAGATCAAACAACAGCAAAATCAAAGTTTAAACTGATCACCCCACTCACAGTCCGACTCCGTCGGAAGTTGGAAGTCGGATCATCTTGTAGTCTGGTCTGGGACTCCGATTTGTCCTATCATCCAACTCGTCGTCCATCAAACCCATTCACGCTCCTACATCGGACCGTGAATGGCTAGCTTTACTCAAAATAATGGTATTGTTCTGTATACATAGATGCAGATGGAATTAAACTAAACAAGATCAAATTTAATATTTAAGCCAGTAGTACTGAACACATATCTAATTGAGATTATAATGCAGTAATCTTAGAAATCTAACAAAAATTATGCTTTATTATGGTACAATGGTATTTGTGTAGTTCAAAAGTTGAGAAGGGACCACTAAACATTTTTAAATACAGTAAAACCTCATTAATCCGGACCCCATTATGACGGAGTTCGCTTAATCTAGACAGCCAGTTGACTTCAGGTTATAAAGATTACATTCAGCTAAATTTAGAATAAGCCATTCTAAACTAGTAGTCGATAGAATGGACCTTTCATATTCACAGTGTAGTACATTTTTCTACATGTTTTATGAATTAACGTATTGTCTGTATATACAACTAAACTCAAAATACATGATCTTTTTCTGTAAAGGGTGTTTCATTATGTCCCTTTGTTCATATTAAGGTTATTTCAGTTAAGGACGACTTAGAGCCCTAATTAGTCCGGATTAATGAGGTTTTGCTGCATCAGAGATTCTGAATTAGATTAGTTTTTAGCAAAACTTTTGAAAAAAAAAAATAGCTATTACTCTCGACCCAAGTTGGAAACAGTTGGTCGGAGGAGAATGGTTATTAGTCTTTAGATGTGTGTACAATCATTTCTGTTTTATGGTTTCGATGCCCCAATAATGTTGTATTATACCCAATCTATTTATTTTTAGTATCTGTGCTGTCATTTTTTAAATCTTTATGTTTTGAATGTATATTCCTTTTAGCAATTTGCATACTTTACACCCAGAAATTAATATTTATGGCTAAATTAGTCTATTTAACCACCTGCTAAGTTTGTTACATCTTCCAGTTGAGTGAATCATGTTAATTAGTTACTATAATGTAATTAGTTTATTAATAGTTGTTGAAGCTGTTTCTCTGTGTCTGGATGCCAAGTGTGGTAATTGTAAATGGTAAGTTTCACAGCCCAATAGGTTACAATGACAGGTAAACCAGTCACTTTAATTTCTAATTATGTGCTCAAATATATCTCCCAGAGACCATACGTTACATTATAAAATATGCAGGGTTATTGTTTCAGGATTTAAAAAAAGTACATTAGTTAAATTGGGAAAATATCAGTAATATTTTGTATTGGATACAAGTGCAAAATTAGGTAGACATAACGAACCCATCGTATTTCCGATCATGATTTAGCTGGTACACATTCTACTTAACTTTAACCATTGGTCTGGTCAACTTATCTTCTAATACAAGTATACACTTTGTGTGACTTTTAACTAGCATATCTTTGTACAAGATTGGTTGACTAATGTCTTCAACCACTAGATTGGTTGCCATAAACAAATATGTGAAAAAATGCCAAGTTCCTCTCCCAAAAGTTTCAGCTCTTAAAAAGGTGAGATCGAAAATATGGCCAAGTCGTCCTTAAAACAAATATGTCTACAGTTTAAGGTGTTCTTCCAGGCCACCTTAGCTGTCATTTTATTCTTAGTCTATCTAATTGAAAGCCTGAACTGATTCAACTATTGAAATCATTTTTCAAAGTTTATCGTCAGACGATAACATCATAAGGTGACCACAATTTATCTTCTGAGTTTCATAACTTTATCATAAAGAAGAGCAAAGTTATGTGAAACAGCAGAAATGGGTTCATGTAATATTATATTAGCCTGCAAGTGTCAGGCTGGAACTTAGCGCCCTAATACTGTTATCATTTTGGTCAAACTTTTGAGCAGTACAAACCCCTTGGCCCACTTCTTTAATATTAATTCAGTTAACACTAGTACTGTGCGCTTTGTAAGTTATCTACCATGCAATAAACACCAATATAACTAACATTATGTGATTATATGGCAACCTTTCTTTTCAGTTCACTTGTGAAGTAGGGGCGTTAACTACAGCCAAAGAAAAACTCATTCAGTTCAAGTACACTATTGAAGAATCAGATATTATTTATATTGCAAAGTACGCAGCTAATTTAGCAGATGAAGAAATGGAAAAAGTTAGTAAGTTAATATCTAAAATAGAAGAATATCCGGATGTTGTTTGTGTATATGACAATGTAGCCTAAATTTGTAGAAATTGTATATAAATATATTAAGTTTATACAATATGTACACAAGTATTCATTTAAACCATTGAGTCTAATTCCAAGTCCTTCTCAATGTCTGCTGATGTGAGATAATTGATTAAACCAGAAAGATCTAAATATTTTCTAATAGTTTACAAAAGCAGAAATAGTACTAAAAGTAAAATCTAATGAAAAGTCTAAAGAAAAAAGCATTGTCTTGTTAATTTACATTTCACGAATTACTTTCTTTTGTTACTTTTTATAACCGGGTAAATTTCAAAAACAACTGTTTGGTAAATCGCTAATTCCAGAATGATCACTATCAACTCCCAATTTTAATGCCAGTAGATTTACCATGGCTAGAGACAATATTTTAGATTGTAGGAGTATCATGCTCAAGCATTGTAGCAGTATATGAACACCTCTAAGGTTTTACACATTTAAGCAAATAAATTCAATACTTGAGAATTACTGGAGTAATTAAGGAGTAAAACCTTTGGTCCGAGTGAATAATTATTTTTAGTATACACTTTTGCTTGTTATTTTTTAGGTGATATATAGATATTGTTGCATTTATATAGCTTATACTAAAATATCTAAGCCATTTTTTGTTTTACCTATTTTTCCTCCATTAGGGGGAAGCTTGTACTGTACAAATGTTCAGTTATATTGACAACTTGTGACGGCCAATTAAACTATTGCAATGGCCTAATTGAAGAGCCTAACTAATTAACTAATTAACCACTTATATCAGGGTAATAAATAACAGCAATTTTGTAGTACATGTGTATTTAACCCTGGAATGGTAACCTACCTAGAAAGTTACTAGTATTTATTCATAACTTTTACGACTCTAGGTTTATCATAACAAAAAATTGTATATAAGTAAATTAAAAATTATATTATATACATAATCTTTTACATCCAACAAATGCAAATTATGAAATAAGGAATTAAATTTATTATAAACACTTTTGTAAAAAATAAAAGAATTATAAATTATGATTATTTATACCTAAAAGTTTTAAAATATATAAACGATATAGATTATAAAAAAAACTTACTATTATCAATAACAAAAAGATATGTACTTCCATAAACATGAAAAAAATTAATAGAGCTTGTACTTGCAGAGATACAGCTATACAAAGTTAGATCGCGTTTCTTACCATGGTGTAACGAGTTCTCAATACAACGTCTTCAGGAATATGGTTCTTGTTATTCAATTCTTATTTTTAGCTGTCAGATTTCTATTTAATATAATGTATGATAGTTATAGTTAGTATGATGTTGATGTTAGTATAGATGTGTGATATTATAATAGTTATAGTTTGACTATTGTAGCTCGTGCATCACTGAAGATGGCGACTTTGTCGTTGAAATGCGTTTGAGTTAATAAACGTATTAGTTGTGAGATTTTGTGTTTTAAGTTTATTTTATCAAGTATATCTTCTCACAAGCCAAGCTCAATATTTATTTATAGTTTTGTAATTTGCCTGACATTTCAGTATCTCAGTATTAGCATAGATCATGAATAATAAATAGATCTTGCATCCATACGAGGGCTTTGTGCCGAAAAAAAGGTTGTTGCGAAAATAGTACATGATCGCGCCGCGAGGTAGCGCTAGGGAGAAATCATTGGTAGCATTGGTGTTTCATACAGCTTCCGTCATTTCCCCAATAGATAACGCCACTATCGTCGAATTTCCAGTGGAACAAAATATTGTATTCGATTGGAGTTCTATTAGACTATCCAAATACAATGCTAGTACTTAATTTAAAAGTAGAATTGTGGAGGCATCTAACTTCCGTGTTTCAAGATTATTCTTTAATTTATTTTGTTTTTATCTAAAACAGTCTAAATTTCAGAGATATTTTCGTTTAAAGTTTGTCCCATTCCATTGTTTTGTCTGGCTTATATCTCGGAACCTATAACATACAAAATATATTCTTCTGTGATAAAATAAGTTAAAAGATGGAATTAACTCTTTAACGGCGTGCCTCTTTCAAATAGTTTAAAATTTTTTGGGTGCTATACCGTTTGCAAAAAAAGGCTTTGAACCTAAGATCATGAAAATGCAACATACGTGATATTAAAATGATTATTACTCCAAATGTAATTAATATTTATGAAATCGATTATAGTTAGTACTTCTGTTCACTTGACTGCTTCTTTTAATGCAATAAAAAGCCACATTTAAATTCCAAAATTTAGACGTATAGTACCCTTTCCATTTAAAAAATTTCAGAAAGCACCTGTTTTGCCTGGCTTACATTTCGAAATAATACTCTAATACTGTGTAAGACAATCTTATTAATTAGATTATCAGAAAAAAAACTTGAAAAGCTTGTGGGGGCGTTTCCTTGACCCTTTTTTGATACTACCCTAGATGAACTATATTTCGAGCCATATTTCTTGTAGTCGTTGGTGGATCCTCAAACCAACTGTATCCATTCTTCACTTTGACAGTTCTAATAGTTCGAGGAGGTGGAATATCGCTTGGAACATCATGAGAAATAGTAGAAGGCTGGTTGATCAGGTGAGCTGCTTGGTACAGAAGCAGGTACACTGTGTTAATTTTGAGTTTCTAAAAATGATAATAATCAATTTGTGGTGATGTGAATTCCAACGACTTCAGCCTTGAGGGGTTGTCTGGAACTTACTCCTTTTTACAGGATGAAAATAAACTTCCTCGTCAGATAATTCATGACTTGAAGGTTTCATAGTCATCAGATCCAGAGGAAAATAATACATTGTTCTCCAATTCACTTCCTCTACTGTCTCCCGCTTCCGAAATATAACTATTGTCTATTATTCTGTCAATTTCAAAAGATGTAAGGGCCATTTTAAAATAATTAACAAATCACAATGCAGGTCAAAACAAATTGAGTTACATAAATACATGCAATATTCACAGTTTTCACTAAATAAACACTAAAAAAACCCATAAAATATAGACAATAATATTTAAAAACTAACAGACTGCACCGACTAAAAGAGTTACGTTAAAGGTATCTATTCGTAAAATTTACACAGGGATGTTTCTCACACAAAGAGTAATCCACATGCGGCCACGTTCATCAACGCACTGGCCTCAGCCTTGGGTAGAGAGTGATGGCGCTTTTGTTTGGTACCATCCGAGCAAAAACCTTCCGCCTAAAAAATATCTGACTGCCCGCAGATGAAATACAGATAGTTACCATTTCAGGGTTGAGAAGTTTTGGGGTATTAATAATTAACAAACAATTTTACTGAAATAATTAAGTAAGAATAAAAATAATTAGCAATAATGAGAATAAGTTTTATTTCAAGGCAGTAATGAAAATAATAAATAAATAATTAGTAAAATAAATGCCAATAGAAGTATAGATTAGAGAAATGTAAGGTACCTACAGCCAAACTAAACAAAGCTTGAAAGGATAGGATAGGCACTAACATGTTAAAACAGCAGACTATAGTTGTGGACAGGGTAACTCTGAACCAGGATCACTTCACATCCGCTGTACATCAGTTAGACGCTAGCCTTTTCCTGGTTCAGAGTTACGCTGTCCACAACTATAGCACTCTCTCATAAGGACTCTCTATTAAATTGTAAAAATGAGCATTATTTTTATGCATTGTATAAAGAAGAATATGTAAAAAGAATTTCAATATGACATATAAAATCTAATGTTATTAAAGAAAAAGAAGACCCAAAACAAATTTTAAAATTATAAATACATGATGAAGTAAGTATTAAAGATGTAGCAAAAAACCTAGTAACTTCATAAAAAAATGTATAAAATAATAATGGAATGGAATAATAAAATAATAATAATAATAGATTAATAAATAAAAAAAGGGTTAAAAAGTTATACTTGAAAATTTTTTTGCTTAAAATAGAAAAACTATATGTATTGTAAAGTCAATAAAAATATATGTGTATAGCTATTAAGAGTATACATAAGTTATAAAAGTAGAGTCAGTAGTGTTTGAATTAAAAATGTCTAAAGTTATGCAATATTGAGCTAAGGTAGCTAACAGTCTTGTAAGACTAAACGAGATTCGAATTAATCAAAATGGGGGCAATTAAAAATCAAAAACCTAAATGTTTGAGACAAAAAATAATGGAAATAAAAAACGACGATAAATAGACAAAATTGGAAAACAGATTTGAACGTTTTTCTGAGGATTCCCGTCAGAAAACCACTAAAGCATTAACAATTTATCGAAATCGGTGAAAGTGAGATACGATAATAGAAGCAACTACGATGATAACTCGGGGACCAACTAGAACTTAAAATCAAGTTTGTGAGTCATCAGCAGGGAACGACAAATCTATCTATAGATAGATAAATGAAAACAAAATCGGTCCTAGAAAAGCTGAGATCTGGCAATTTGATAAAACATCTTATATAAATTAAATATTTCATGGTCAGATCAAGAAGTAAGCCTAAATTAATATTGTCGCCGAAGTAGCTGGAGAGAATATTGAAAGACAACACATAATCAAGAAAACAACTAAGATCGGACAAACCAAATTAATGAATTGAAGGAAAGCTTACCTAATTAAGCTGAAGGAAAAAAGGATTCTTAAACCTAAAAACTTAATGTAAGAATGAATTTTTACAAAATAATGTTGTTGCTAATCTGATTACAAATAAAACTGGAAGAAGCCGAAAGTCAGAGGTAACAAGCATCAGTCTCATTTGGACCCCGCCTAGAATCCACGTCACTCACAAGATAAAGTTTTAGTTAATGAAGAAGTCTGGAGATCTCACATGAATAAGAGGCTTCGATTAGTTAGCAACAAGTCTTTTTGAAGTACTTTGAGCTCCGGTAGAATTTCACGTCTTATAAAAGTGAAGGGATTAATACATATTATACTAAGAAAATTTCAAAAGGAACATAGCATATTATAAGTTTAAAAGAAGGTGAAGATATTAACACTTCAATCAACATCGTCAAGGGAGAATCGACAGCAACAACTAGAAGAATTTAAAAGACCGTAAGTAACAATCAACCAAGTTACTTCCACTTTGTGTTTTTAAACTTTTTCTAAATCAATAAATATAAATTAAGTTCAATTCAGGGAAATATTTGTAAACTCAAAGTGGAATCAATTATAGTTTGAATCTCACAGTAGCCATCAATTTAAAAGCTTGTAATAAATAAAGTTAATTCAGAATATAATTCAAAATAAAATTTGATGATCATTGTAAGTTTTATAAATGTTTTAAAAATTTTAAATATATATATATATATATAACGAAGAATAATTATCTTTGTGTTGTTTGGTTTTTTTATTTTTATTAGATTTAATTTAATAAATTAGTTAATTTGTTTTCAAAAATGTTTTATTATTTCCAATATTCCTACTACAGACTTAAGGTAAAGAGTGCTCTACCAAAATTAAATCCTTTACTATCTGAATAAGCTAGTGTGATTAAAAAGGGAAAAACCGCTACTCTGGAAGAGTTAGTGTAAAATAACCATTAATAAATATAAATTTTTTAGAAAATAAAAAGAAATCTATTTTCTTCTGTTGCTTACGTCTTAGCCTTCACAGTGAAACTATAATGGGCAGAAAACAAATTAGAATTTATTCAAACAAATTTTAATAAATTCCGTTAAATAAAAAATGGTTAAGGCAAGTAGGTTGTGAATAAAAATTACTTTTACATAATGTATGTATAGCTTCCTGGATTGTATATTATGAATAATATGTAGTAATCATTTTTAATCTAATTTCTTATATTATTTATCTTTTAACAAAGTTTAATGTGCCAATGAGACGACGCCTTAGCAGGCTAAATGAATTTAATTGAATATGGATCTGAAGATGATGACATAACCGTCGAAACCAGTAATCCATCTAGGAACCAATATGGATTAATTGATAGAGTAAATACAAGGTAATTAACCTACTACGTACTATTCATAATACAAATTAAGTGAAGGGTTTAGGTGGTAAACTAGGGGACACTCAATGACGCTTCATGAAAAAACCACATTAGAGACTGCTTCACTTTGCTAGCAGCACTTGGTGTAGCGGCAAATATATAACATCAAAACAGCCATATTTACTATACCGTTTTATTAAATTCAGGAAAAAATTGTAAGTTTATATTACTTCAGATACTTTTAGAGGTTGAAAATGGAAAACCTTATAGATTGCATGTACAAGATTGTTTTGTTTGTTTCTACTAACAGGTCAAAATGTGTGTTAAATTTCACATTTGTGGGACTTTCAGTTTGGACTAGGTATTTTGATGTCAGTAAAAGACCAATCAAACAGAACTACTCATATAATACAGTATAAGGGGATAACTGTGTAATATCAAAGAAAACTTTTAAGTGCCTTCATCTTGCGATGTTCCGGAATAAATCTACTGTGAAAACCAGCTCGCGACAACACCACAAGTTCATTTTGGTAGATCTATTATTTTCATTTAAATTAATTCTGTTATTTGTTAAATGATTAGAAATTATTTATTATTATTCTCAGTGATTCTAAACTGTAATTCAGGGTTAAATCTTGCAACATAAGTACTTGGGGATCATGGACCCCAATGAATAATCACACAATTACACAATGACACAACAGTTAAAAATTTGTTTTTAATAGAACATTAAATTAAATTCTTACACAAAAATTTACCATTATTAATCAGAAACTTACATGTGAAAGAAAATTGTATTTTAACCAAAGACAACTTGCATATAATTTGCCCTAAGTAGGTATCTAAAAAGGTAGTGTTACAACATTTTATAAATAATAAAAGTCTATAATTATAGTACCAATTCGGGTCTAATCATAAAAAAACTTAATTTTAAAGTATGTAGATTTTAAACAAAAAACTAACTGGTTCACAATGCAAATCACTTTTCTACGCATAAACACACCTTTAATGTATTATTTTCAATGTTTATTATATGACAAAGTTTTTACATTTTTTGTGGCGATTGTGTTACTTTTAACACTTCAAAACAACTTATTACTTTTTGCAACAACGAAAAATTGAATAGCAGTGATAGAGTAAGTAAATTCAAAACCAGTAACTAGTCTCCAACCTACACAAGTATGTCGGAGGTTCCAACTGCAGCAAACCGGCAAATCTGGGCGGAAAGGATTAGTAAATAAATACATTATTTTGTTTACAATGACATGAATAATTTATGCAGTAAAACAAATAATAAAAGTATACAAGTATTCACATGTTCAACAAAATTTTGAATGAAATTTAAAACCTTTTTTTGTATTAGTTAAACGAAAAAGCATAACTTAAAATCAAAGTTGCTTGGTTGTATAAAACAGTATTTTGTTCAACAAGTATTTTAAATCTATTGTTGTTCAGCCCTTAACTTATAAAGATAAGGACAAAAGTTCCAATAACGCACATTCGTTAAATTTTTTATTACATTATTTTTGTTAAATGTTGCCATTATAATTAATGTTTTAAAAGTAAATAACAATTTTAAATTATTGCGGTTAAGTTACATTTTGTTTAATCTTAGAAAAGGACATAATATTACTCTAACAGGATATTTGGGTTTTATAAAAAATTATCTGTTGCATTGTTGCTATAGCAACGATTCGTAAGTGCATTAAATCAATGCTTATTGTGAGAACCGAGAATCACTGGGTTTAGCATGGTTTTAAAATACCAAATTAAAGAATTTTTGATGGAATCTCTTCAATAAATTTGTTTAAAGCTAAATACTAAGTGGATGGACTATAAATGGAACTTAGTTAAACAATAATATGAATTGTTTTTGTTTCAATTTTAAGTTGGGTGAGAAATCCTATGCATTTTTAACTATATTTTTCAGATTGCTATTACAGAATATTCTCTATAATCCAGCCATGCGTTACTCTGGCCTGTCCAGTAGTAAGCTTCTTTTAAGCAAGTAGTAGGAAAATGACACTGCATGTCTATGTGTGCTAAGTAAAACAATGTCTTTATACTGCATCTTAAGTTTTTTGCCACTTCTAATATAGCACTGTGCCGAGTTGATTGTCAGTTATTTGTGAATTTATTATTAAGAGTGCTTCTAGTTTGTTTCTCATTGGTGCAAACAATAACAAAACTTTTACCATAGTTCACAAAAATAATATGTAAACAAGATTGATAAATTAGAGAAGTTAAATAACTTTGCAAATGAATTTGGTTTGGCCGCGCTATCATACACAACATAAGAAAGAATGCACTGTAAAAATGTCTTAAATTTAAGAAACATAAGGCAGTTGAACGTTTTTTCTTTAATATGAAACAATAAACAGTGCAAGTTTTTCTTTTTTATCAGCTATCAATACCAAATTGTTTTTGTTTCTAAAATGTTACAAAATTTATTAATAGGTACATTATGCAATCTTCTTTATGTAAAAATGTTTATTTTCTTAAATTTGTACTCTACGCTATGTTCATAATTGAAGTGCACTTTATTTTTTCTGTTTTGGTAAAAAAAAATATGGTTACAGTAGTTTTTTGTTGTTTATGTGTTTATTCAACAACCTTACAGAAATCTGGCCTACCCTTGTCTTATGTGTGCCAGATTAAAGAGAGTCTATGGTGTATAACAAATTAAGATATGTATAAAATAAAATTGTAACTTTCTAAACTTACTAGTAGTCTAAATATAGCAATGTCTAAGACTACTTGTTGCTATACAATGCACTAAAATATAATTTGTATAAATCCCATTGAACAAAATATAACTTCACTACAATAATTAAAAATGTAAAATTATTTTTTTCAAATAAGGTACTTAACACTGATTAGTGTTGAACATTATAAGATCTGTACAAAACTTTACAGGTTTTCAAAAGTAGATAAACATCTAATATACAATATTACAAAATATGAATTTATAATAAATACAGTTACTGTATAATTATATTATTTCTTTTAGTTTACCATAACCACCAATTTTACTGATATTTGCACCTTTAAAATCAAGTTCTGGTTCTGTGATCACTAACTTATATTTTGTAAAATATTGTCTCACAACCTTCATGTCCGAAGGTTGTTTAAATCCCCTGCTTCCTCTTGATGCATTGCCTCTTACATTCTGAAAATGACTTACTCCTCTATTATTAAAATTACCGCCTCCTCTATAGTTATTATTATACCAACAATACGTACTTTGCCCATTACCTCTTAGGCTATTGTAGGAATATTGATTAATTGGTTTGCTGTAGTAACTTTTATAATCAGTTTCGTTTGAGTCAACATTTGTTTGACTTTGAAAATTATCACTAGAAAAATTTGTATTAGATTGGTAATTTAAACTTACAAAATCATTAGAAATACCTTCTTCGGTAGATTTAGATGTTTCGGTAGAACTTTTAGTTTCTTTCGCTTTTTTATAAGCCCCTAATATATCATCAACTTTTTCTCTAAATTTTCCAATAGTTTTATAACCTTCCTCAATTTGTTTTGTTTTTACTTCATCGTTGTTACAAGCTGCATCTTCTTGAACTTCAACTTCCTCTTTAGTTTTTGACTTTTTAAAAAGTTTTTTGCTTTTCTTAGATTCAACTTTTTCTACATTGTTTATATCAGTTAATGTTTCTGTTGTTTCTAGGTTGTGAACCTCTGCATCACATTTTAAATTGTTTTCCTCAAATTGTCTTTTTTGTTTCTTTTTCTTTTTTAGTTTCTTTTCTTCACTTTCTATGTCATTATTTTCCTCATTAGCAATATCATTACCTAAACCGATTTCCATAAGACTGCTTTTTGTTTCCTTTTTCTGGCACTTTTTTTCACTTTCTATATCATTATTTTCCTCATTAGCAATATCATTTACTAAACTACTTTCCTTAGATCTTCTTTTTGTTTTCTTCATCTGTCTCTTTTCTTCACTTTCTATTTCATTACTTTCCTGATTAGCAGTATTATTTCCTAAACTGCTTTCCTTAGGACTTTCTGTTGTTGTTTTTTTCTGTTCCTTTTTTTCATCAACAATATCAGTTCTACAAATATCATCATTTGTAAGTGTTTTATTCTTCTTGACCTTTTTGCTTTGCTTACAATTTTCATTCTCAATAATTACATTCTCACCTGAGACAACAGATTCCACTTCTAACATAATCAACTTTTTCTTTTTCGAAGTAACATTGTTTGTTTCCAAAGTACTTTCAACTTCATCATTTGCTTTTTGACAGTCTTCAACAAAATTACCCAATCTACCATCTTTGAGCTTTTTTTTCTTTTTTGCAGGCTTGACATTTTCTTCAAAATCATTATCTTGATGTTCTGCTGCATCTCCTGATCTAGTTTTTCTTTTTAAAGTAGTATTACCACTTTCTTTAACATCATCGACCTTCATTTTCTGTATCTTTCCATTAAGATTCTCATGGTTGGCTTCTACAATAATTTTATCTGCTACATTTGCAGATTTTGATTTCTTTTTGGATATTTTTTTGTTTACCTCTACACAATCATTCACGTTGATTATATTATGTATGTCATTATCATCTTGATTGTTTTCTTCAGTGCCTTTCCTGTCTTTATTTTTTGATTTTTTTTTCTTTTTCAAGACGTTTTCATTTTTTTCCATATTGTCAACACTTAAATCTTTACCCTTAGCATTAGTTTCGCCCTCTACACCTTCATTTAGAAAAAACCTTTTCTTCTTACTTTCATATCTGTCTGGAATTGTCCTTGACATCTTTTCATTATTTACATTTTCAGAACCAACACTATGATGATCTCCGTTTCTGTCTTCCTCTATGCTTCTTATACCCTTAGCCATACCATCTTGTGCGTAAGGTTTGGATTCAAGTTGCTTTGCCTTAAAATAATCTTCCATAGAACCAGCATTAATATGATTTTTATTATCTACTCCATCAGAGTTGGCAGTTTTGCTAACAGTAATTCCTAGAATAGCTGCTAAATCCTTCTCACTGTATTGACTTAGGTCCTTCCCACGAGTAAATTTGTGATAACTGAAACAAAAATAAAATGTTGGCTATTAAACCCAGTTACATATAACAACATTCTTTCATTCGTCACTCAAAATTACTGTACACTAATAGAGAAACACAGATAAAAAGAGCTGAATTGTATTTGATAAAAAAGACGGTTTAAAAAAAATCTTCTACATACAGACTGAGACTGGGCTTCCACAACATGCAAAACGATTACGTAACAAACAGGCTTGCCAACACACCACTTTAAGAGAGACTCATATTATTCATGATTCAACACAATATTTGCAGGCGCCGAAAATTAAAACATTGCATTTAGGCGTCTTAGATTCCTTAGCACTCGAACCAGCTGACATTTTTTTAATGCGATCCAGATAGTTGCGAGTCAACTGTATGGTGGGCTGTTGTAAAAAACAGTTGTAGGTTTTTATTTTTTGTTAATGTGTTCCACACACATATAGCCAGGCTTTCCCTGACTGTATGGACCCTGACGTAGGTTTTTGTTTTTGAGTTAGTGTGTTACTAACTTTTGGTTTAGAGGTTTTTGGCATTTTTCAAACGAGTCTAGCAGGGTGTCTACCAACCGGGAAATAGCCAGGAATATGAATTAACCTTGAAAATTCTGGGAGAAAGCCGTGATTTTGATGTGTAACCGGGAATTTTATTCCTTCACATGAGTTATTTTCGTTTTGTAAACGCGATCGCGGGAGTTCGGCATGAGCAAGCACCGATTCCCTAAAATCGATTCCATTGATTCTTAGTGCGGTAATCGGTATCGAGAATCGATCGCTAAAGTCGATTCCAATTACAGTACCTCGATTCCAAACACAAACAAAACATTCGATGTGTACTGAATTATTAAACCATATAAATTTACGTGCATAATCTATTTTTAAACATTGTAACATTTAAATTAGGGATGGGCCGATTCACGATACAACCGATACTTTGTATTTGATATCGGTAACAAGAATCTATAGCCGAAACTCGATACTGATAATGAGAGACAATCAGTTCAGTTCATATTATTGTCAGACTAGCCAGTTCTCGGTATTTTGAATGTAATCTCCAGTATTTGCAATCACACTCTCTGTATTTAAACTTAACCCCAATTAATCATTTAACAATAAAATATCAGTAGGAAAACATGTAAAACTCTCTTACTTTGATGTACGTAGATATTTTCCCTAGCAAAATGTTCAGGCAATTGTTTCGTTTGTAAACGCATTCAAGCGTATGCTTGGTTTTTTGTACACAGAAAGGTAAAGTAGGCTCAAGGTCAACCACTTATGGATTCTTTTCTTATCGTGTCTATTTATAGAATTAGGGTGAATACTGTGAAGAAAAGTTACACATCTTATAGATCTGTAACAAAAGTATAATAATTCTATTTGTTTTTAGTTCGGGTAAAACATTTTGGACATTTTCGGGATTTACGTTACCCGGTATTTATGTTTTTGTAGGAATCCCGACGAAGTGCCTTTGTTTTACTTGTTATTCGTTCCCGCAATCCCGCAAATAGCGATATTTAATTCCACCTTTTCCGAATTTTACAAGTAGTGTCATCTAAATAATCTTTTCGCGGACCTTAACCATTGTAATTTAAAGTTAAGTTTTAACGCCGGTATTTTATAGAAACAGGAACTAATTATTGCTCTCAGAAGTAGGGGTTTTCGCGAATGTACGCTGTTGTGTAATGCGTTTTATAAAATTAGCGCTAATAATATTCGGAGTCGTATTCTTTTGCGGACATTTGCCATTGTATTTTAAATAATATTTCAACAATAGCAGTTCATACAATTTTCATAAATTGTATTCAGGCATCGATTTTTTCGCAGACATACGCTGTTGTATATTAAATTGCGTTTTAATGCTGATGTTTAAAAAAATTAGAATTAATAATATTCGGACGTCGTATTCTTTTGCAGACATTTTGTCATTGTATTTTAAATAATATTTCAAAAATGGTAGTTCATACAATTTTCAAAAATTGTATTCGGGCATCAATTTTTCGCGGACATACGCTGTTGTATACAAATTGCGTTTTAATGCCGACGTTTTATAAAATTAGCGCTAATAATATTCGGACGTCGTATTCTTTTGCGGATATTTTGTCATTGTATTTTAAATAATATTTCAATAATGGTAGTTCATACAATTTTCACAAATTGTATTCGGGCATCGATTTTTCGCGGACATACGCTGTTGTATACAAATTGAGTTTTAATGCCGACGTTTTATAAAATTAGCGCTAATAATATTCAGACGTCGTATTCTTTTACGGATATTATAAACTATTTTGAATGTAATAATAGATGTCTTTGTAAGCCCCCACGTTGTTGGCCATTTTATAAACTAACTTGAATGACTTTATAACTGCAATAAAGTTGGGCATCAAATTATAAACTAATTTTGGTTAATATTATTTCTAATTGAAAAGCCAGCACGTTGATTTGCCAAAATTATAAAACTATAAAGGTAATTTTAAGAATTGGTTTATTTAAATTTACTTGTTGAAAATATATGTTACATTCAGATACAATAATTTGTTTTATGGAAGGTTGATAATATGATTTCTGTTAGCCTCGGTCAGAGTTCAGTTGGTAGGTACTTATAATTGTCTATATTTGGAATTATTTCTCTTAAATTATCTCGGGATAAGCACTCGGCTAGGTTTAATATATTCCTTGAGATGTACGCAATATTAAGGAAAACTTTGCTGTTAAATAATGTTCAGAACGCAAATTAAAAAAAATGGCGATTAATTTCAAAATATTTGTAAGGAAATGTCTGGATTGGTTTTGAAAAGGATTGAAAAGTTCTTTTTATTCGGTGATTCAATGTTCATATATTTGTATAACTAGAGTTTACCATTCTCTATTAGTTATTGGCACTGATCCTATTATTGTTATGACTTGAAAATTTGAAAACGTTTAACACACTGTACTACACATCTTTACACTTTAATGGCTAGGCAGGTTCTCTTCAAAACGACGCCAACTTTGCTTCGTCCAGCGTTGTATGGAATCGGGGTTCTCACTCGCTTTTCGATGGGCAATATGGCTTCTCATTTCTCCAGATTCGTTTTGTGCAGGTAGTGTTTGAGTCCGTTGTCCTGGCAACGTATCACGTGGTTCTGACGTCAATGCTGTTTTAATGGCGTCTTCCAACGAAATAGTTCGTTTTTTGATTACAGTTATTGATAATTACTATCCCTTTGAATTTGTAATTATTTCGGGGTTACCAGTTCGTTCTGATAGTGTTATAATTATTACTAAATACTTATTACTTTGGATATAATGATTTTAAATCGCAAAACGTATTAACTGACATTGGAATGAGGTTTGGTATTCTTACATTAATACAACAGCTGTTCGTTCTATCTTATTTAGGCTTACTCATATCTTAATGTTGTGACTTGCATATCACTGATTTTTATAATTGTTTCTAATACTAAAGTCTATCCCCGTATAATGTTACAAAATTTATAATCTAATTCGTGTTTGCCAATGTTCATTCTACAGATTATATTACGATTAACTATCGGTTCCCAATTTGAGTTGTCCAAGCCTATTTTAGTTGACAATCGTGTTTCGTATTTTCAATGTTTACAATAATGGATTTCGGACTGTGTTTAATTATGCCATGTTATAAATAACATGTGAGAATTTACTAATTTGTTTGTGGTTATTAATAAATGTGAATCTAGTGTTTATTTATGGAATAATATTTAATAAAGGTAATGTTTTGATAGGAGGTTACATTTTGGTGAGGCTATACACGTTTCTAACTTAGCCTAGTTCTAGCTTATTTATCTTATTATGAACATACACTACTATAATTGGTTTTGAGATTTAAGTACGGGATTATTAATTACATATTTGTATTTCTATTAACTATTAGGTTAGGCTATTTGACTTTAGGTGTTTTCTGAAAGGTTATGCTTTATCTAAGAATAGGTTTGTTCTTGACATTGGTTGGTTCCTTGGTCTATTCAGTAATTTGACGTTATCAACTTAGGATATTCGGGTTTAATATTTTGATGGGATTTGGTTCATTATAATATTTTGTCATTGTATTTTAAATAATATTTCAATAATGGTAGTTCATACAATTTTCACAAATTGTATTCGGGCATCGATTTTTCGCGGACATACGATGTTCTATATTAAATTGCGTTTTAATGCTAACGTTTTAAAAAATTAGCGTTAGTAAGATTCGGACGTCGTATTCTTTTGCAGACATTTGCCATTGTATTTTAAATAATATTTTAACAATGGTAATTCATACAATTTTCATAAATTGTATTCGGGCATCAATTTTTCGCGGACATACGCTGTTGTATACAAATTGCGTTTTAATGCCGACGTTTTATAAAATTAGCGCTAATAATATTCG
>JAGFPH010000501.1:388556-401671 GCA_018207615.1 Philaenus spumarius
TTGGAATGAAATTTGGTATGTAGCTTCCTCTAGGGCCATAGGCGCTCACTAAGAAAAGGTATGAACAATTTTGAAATTTTAGGAGGGGTTTGGGAGGATTAAAGTTATTAAATCACGATTTCTTCAAAACTTCTGAACGGATTGGAATGAAATTTGGTATGTAGCTTCCTCTAGCGCCATAAGTGTTCACTAAAAAAGGGTTTTAAAAAAATCGAAATTTTAGGGGGGTTTGGGGGGGATGAAAGTTATTAAATCACAATTTCTTTAAAACTACCGAACGGATTGGAATGAAATTTGGTATGTTGCTTCCTCTAGAGCCATAGGTGCTCACTAAGAAAAGGTATGAAAAATTTCAAAATTTTAGGAGGGGTTTGAGAGGATCAAAGTTACTAAAATCATAATTTCAGATCTTTTATTATTATGACAATAGTGCTTTTATTATTTAAGATCTATATATATAAAAGTCAAATACCACTCACTAACTGAACACTTAAAAAGAATACAATTACGTTAAAAAGACTGAAAATACCAACCACCACGGGCAACGCCGTACGGGTCAACTAGTTATTAGATATTTATTTGCCTGTGTTTGAGAATGAACATTGAACATGTCTGCATCTTTTTTTGCAGGCAAAAGTTTGTGTATCCAATCATAAATTGAACACAACTAAACCATACAATCATATAATGATTTTTAAACCAATGTTTGTAAACAAGTTTAAATTAAAAGTGTTTGCAGGCAAAAGTAAATAAGTAGGCCTTTGTTAGTAGCCTATATAAAACACCAGAAATCACACAAATAGGTTTCAGATTTTGTTTTAAATATGTACGGTACCAATAAAATATACCTTTGTTATCATTTTTAAATTGTAGTCTCAGCACATCTGAACGACCTTGATTTTGGACTCCTAATCCTTGGCCAGGAGACCATCCCATTTTTTCCAAGAGTTTTTGACCATATTTGTTTTTATCTGAAAACAGAAGAGTAAAACATTCATCAACTATTTGAGATCAGTCTTTTTTTTCCTTTCCTGAGTTGGGAAGGCCACACATCATGGCTCATTTTTATTTCCTCAATCATGTCGTTGTCGCTGGCAACATTTCTATCTCTAATAATTCCTCTATCGCGTAAGTTGAAATGTTACTCAAGTGCTACTATGTCTTGAAAATATACCTAGGAATATCATTTTACATTAGGCTCTTTATATTTATCGTTTAGTCTACTAAAGTGACTTTTAGTTGTTATGGTAAATGCATTGGAATAGAGGAGAATGGCAATCATGTCATTTTACCATATTGCATAAAACTTCATAAAATATTAATTCACATAGCCTATATGTAACTTGCTGTGTAATAAAGTTATGTTTAAATTGTATACCTTATAATATAATTAAACATTATTACAACTAGAGCCTTTTCTTGTTCATACGTTAGCAATCCTGCCGAAATATGCGGAGAAGGAGTAAACTTTACCCAATGGCACTTGGAACATATTTAAAAAAAAAAAAACTTGAGCTGAAATAATCTGCAGGGTATAATTCGTGCAGAAAGGGTGACCATCAAATCAAATTGAAATACACAAAATTTCTCTTTTCCTTTGCATATAGGCCTAAAGAAACTATACACACTTCACTGACGCCAGGAAAACAAATATTAACAATCTAAAACAAGTATAAAAGAACAAACAACAAAAATTTCAATAGGCCAATTAACATTGCCAATTTCAGTCATTTTGCTGAGGCGATATAACAGTGTTGCCAAAATAAGAAAGAAGTGCTATTTACATTGACCATATAGCCTATATGTTTAAAAACATACTGTCATTATATAGTTGAAGTTAGTTTGGTTCAGGTTGTTTCTATGGTTTGAAATCATTATACTATACAAAACAACGTAATTGCTAACAGCATAGGGGGAAAAAAAAGCAAAAGCAGCACTGCCTCATTACTATAGCCGAATTTTCTTATCAGTGAATAACTAAGTTTAAAGCAATAAATAATTGTTTATTTTATTAATATTTCAAAATATTTCTTGTAAGCTTTACAGTTAATTTCAGTTATTTTTAAACGATTTCAATGTAAAAGTACATGGGGTTTCGCCGTCTCATTTTCTTTCACTTTAACTATAGTTGCTGTAAATCATAGTTGCCAAAATTTGGGAGATAATCATTAGAACACAAATAGCCTGACTAGATTGTATGTAACCATCATTTATAATATATAGATTATATTTATATCTGACAGGTTTATTGTAAAAGTATTTTATGTTCATACTACACGCCTTTTTCATGTCTACAAAGGGCAGGTACAAATTTCGTCTTGTGAATTAACTTCCCACTAATTTACAATAAATATTTTTTAAACTTCTGCTAATTTTGTGAAATTTCATAAATTTTTCGTTCAAATTTTGATTATATTAAGGCTTCGTGAACAATTTTATAAGGCTTCTAAAACAATGTAAAAAATTTTTATTTATAGGCCTATACCCTACGTTACTAAATACCTAATAAAAGACACAAAATGCTATATTTGAATTGCTTTTTATTTCATATTGATAGATCAAATGATTCAGAAGTTATTAATATTATAGTGAAGAAATTAATAATCAACTATGTTTATATTTTATAAAAATATTTACAAATGTTTCCGAAGCTAAACGAATATGTATATCTTCTTAAAATTTGAATATATATATTGATGATAAAAGGTTGTATTTATAATCTCAAAGCAAATCTTATAACTTATTATAGCATAAAAAAAGATTCCTTTTGAATGATATTACAAATTAAACTCTAAATTAGGAGTGGGAGAAATTTTGCAATTTCTTAACAACGATAATTAAAACACTCATTTATCGGGCAATTCTTTAGATTTTTTCATTTTCCGGGGACTGTGATACAAATGCCTTTGCACTACATGGCACGGTATATAGAATACTAACGGTAGGCCTCACGCGCACCTACTCTTGACGTCATCGGTGCCCACTGCTAAGAGAAATGAAAATCAGCTGTTTATTATCGATTGCAGTCGTATTAACAGAGTATATGATTATACACAATCTGTGAAAAAATCATCAAGATACGATAAATTACTTTATTTATAAATTATTATTATTAAATTTTTAGTATCGAAAACGATATACTTCGTAAACAAAATTTCACATTACATTTTTAAAATGTACATACCGGTATCTTTTGATATATATATTCGTTTAAATATTAAAAAAGATTTGGTTCCACAATAAAATTCTCTATAACTTATTATATACATAACCCAATACAAAATTAAAATAAATGTCAAATAATAAAAAATAAAAAAATATTGTTCACCATTTGTCGATTTGAAATAGTATACCTAATTGATTTCATAGGCCTAATCAGTAAAAGTATTAAAATTTGTTGTAACAATCTGATTTTTTAAAATTGTTATTATAGATATGTTTTCTATATGTGGTTCAAATTTTATTAAAATCGGGTAAATATTTCTAAAGTTATTCAATTTTTACTGAAGACGTGAACAATTTTTCACCGAATAAAGATATCGGAAAATAATATTTATTGGCCTAATCAGTAAAGGTTTTAAAATTTGTTGTAACAATCTGATTTTTTTAATATTATTATTAAAGATATGTTTTCTATGTGTGGTTCAAATTTTATTAAAATTAGTTAAATATTTTTAAAGTTATTCAATTTTTACATAAGGCTCCATGAGAAGCTTATGGAGCTTATGAGAAACTGGGCACCGTTGACGTCACGAGTTACTGCGCATCCACTCGTGAACCCTACCGTTAGTATTCTATATACCGTGCTACATTGTAGTAAATTTAATTGCCGTTCAAATGATATGATTTACAAAGTGCATCTAGGTTTATTTATCTGGTACAAATTTAGCAATTTTCTTACACAGGTGATAACAAATATCATTTATTGAACAATTATTGTGAATTTTAATTTATCTTCCGGTTACTTTACAAATAATTCCTTTGTAGGCCTACAGATTTGTATTTTCTTCGTAAATTATTATACTGTTTAAAAACAATTTACTGTTTCAAATTATTACAATACACGAAAAAAGCATGAAAGAGAACTAACTCTATTCTAAGTGAAAAACAAATATGTAATAAATAAAGTAACCTGTCGTCCAACATTTTAAAACAATTATTGTCAACAAAATCTTACTTTTCTTCAGTTACAAAGAATTGTTGTAGGAATAACCTCAAAACTATACTGATATATGATTTAGGAATATACATTTTTACCTTAAATTATTACTATTTAAAATATAATTTACTGTTTCAAATGCACGCAAAATGCATGAAAGAGACCTAACTCTTTTATATTTATTCTAAATGAAGAACTAATTTATAATAAAGTAACCTATCATCCAACATTTTAAAACAAAGTACCAGGAGACGGAGCTAAAGCTCGATTATAAGCAGGGCCTAGTTCGCTCACGTCAATAACTATTATTGCAAATTTCCGTGAACATCGTTTAGGTTAAGCCTATAACATTAAACAACTAAATAAAGGATATGTTTATTTAGCAGAAGTATTCGTTGCCATGGTAACTATAAATAGATACAACATTAGGCTTACCTCTAATAAAATACAGTTTAAAAGAAAACAGATGATTATTGTAATGGCATTGAAAACATTTGCATCAGCTGTGCTTCGTTTAAAAGAAAACAGATGATTATTGTAATGACATTGAAAACATTTGCATCAGCTGTGCTTTGTATTGTTTAAAATGGACAAATTTCACTTTTTAAGTTAATAAAAAGACGTAGAAAACGAATTTTCCCAGACTGGTGACCATTTCCAATCGATTTCTCGTGGCCAAAAGCCCCATATAAAATCAAAAAATCAAAAATCCTTAGACGGAGATTCCAGATCGATTTAGCAGACAGACAATTATCTCTCGCTTTAGAAGATAAAATAATTAAACAATCTTAACTTTCTTCAGTTACAATGAAATGTTGTAGGCCTAAAATAAAAACTACTAATGCATGATATATATATATATACTTTTACCGTACAATTTAACTCACAAATTATTGTGCTTGGGCTTATGAATAGTTAAAATTTTACAATTACTTTACATGGATAGTAACAAAATCATTTATCGGGAGTTTTCTATTAATTTTGTTCGTTGTTGCGACTACTGTTCCTAAAACACCTTTGTACAGGATTATAATAAATTTAATTGACTTTCGAATGTTATAGTTCACAAATTGTACTCATCAGGCTTAATATTGGAAGAAATTGCGCAATTACGTTACATAGGTAATGAAAAAATCATTTATTGGTAATTTGCTATGAATTTTGTTCCTTGTTTCAAGAACTGTAACTAAAATACCTTTGCACAGGATTGTAGTAAAATTAATTGCCACACAAATAATATAGCTCATAAATTCAACTTGGGCTTATGAGTGGGAGAAATTGCGAAAAACCTGACATGGATAATGAAAAAATCATTTATCGGGAGTTTTCTATCAATTTTGTTCCTTGTTCCGGGAACTGTACCTGAAATACGTTAGCACAGGATTGTAGTGAATTTAATTGGCTTTCGAATGATATAGCTCAAAAAATGCACACAGGCTTATGAGTGGGAGAAATTGCATAAAAACCCTTAATTTATAATGAAAAATTCATTTATCGGGAGATTCATATCAATTTTGTTCTTTGTTTAAGGGACTGTACCTGATTTACCTTGGAACAGGATTATAGTAAATTTAATTAGCTTTCGAATGATGGAGCTTAAAAATTGTACACTGGTTTATGAGTGTACGAAATTGCGCAAAACCTATACATGGATAATGAAAACATCATTTATCGGGAATTTCATTCCAATTTTGTTCCTTGTTCCAGAGATTGTACCTGAAATACCTTTGCACAAGATTATAGTAAATTTAAATAGCTTTCACATAATATCGATCAAAAATTACACACAGGCTTATGAGTGTGCGAAATTGCGCAAAACCCCTACATGGATAATGTAAAAACCATTTACGGTATCGGGAGTTTCATATCAATTTTGTTCCTTGATCCGGGGACCGTACCTGAAATACCTTTGCACAAGATTATAGTAAATTTAAATAGCTTTCAAATAATATCGATCAAAAATTACACACAAGCTTATGAGTGTGCGAAATTGTGCAAAACCCCTACATGGATAATGAAAACATCATTTATTGGGAGTTTCATTCCAATTTTGTTCCTTGTTCCGGGGATTGTACCTGAAATACCTTTGCACAGGATTATAGTAAATTTAAATATTTTTCAATGATATAGATCAAAAATTACACACAGGCTTTAATGAGTGTGCGAAATTACGCAAAACCCCTACATGGATAATGAAAAAAACCATTTATCGGGAGTGTCATATCAATTTTGTTCCTTTTTCCGGGGACTGTACCTGAATTACTTTTGCACAGGATTATAGTAAATTTAAGTACCTTTTGACGAATATAGCTCAAAAATTGCACACGGGCTTATGAGTGGGATAAATTGAGCGAAAACCTTACACAGATAATGAAAAAATCATTTATATCAGGAGATTCCTATCAATTTTGTTCCTTGTTCCAGGGACTGTACTTGAATTACTTTTGCACAGGATTGTAGTACATTTAATTACCTTTCCAACGATATAGCTCAAAAATTGCACACGGGCTTATGAGTGAGAGAATTCGCGCAAAAACCTGACATTTATAATGAAAAAATCATTTATCGGTAGCTTCCTATAAATTTTGTTCCTTGTTCCGGGGACTGTACCTGAAATACCTTTGCACAGGATTGTAGTAAATCTAATTAGGCCCTACCTTTCGAACGATATAGCTCAAAATCTGCACAAGGGCTTATGAGTGGGAGTAATAATGCAATTTCCTCGCTCTAACTTTGCCATTTTGGTTTGAATCAAACAAGCCGCCATTCAGTGAAGTGATTAAAACGTAGATATAGCTACCACTACTGTATTTTTAAGTTATAACTTCATTTTGAGTGACTAAAAAAAGGAGTTATAACTACCCCGTAGTTGTATCTCAGTTTTTCCGGACTGGTAGATATAACTTCACTTTTAGTGTGATTAAAGTCTAGATACAACTACTCTCCTGTAGCTATATCTTCATTATTTTGAAGTCATAGGATGGGCACACTACACTTTTGTTAGTTGTCACTAATCTTACGATGGCGATGTTTATGCACGTACGAGAGAGAAGAACATTCAGTGAAAGAAGAGTTTTGAACAGGTGTAAGGAGTTGATGCGATTTGAATCTGAGAATATAGATTTTTTGACATCGGAATTCCTACCTCATAGTGATGAAACACGAGGAAAAGCACTTTCTCCTAGGCAACGCATGGAGATATTTTTGCGTTATTGTGCAGATCCTGGTTTCCAGAGTGGAGTGGCAGAAGATATAGGAGTGGATCGGTCGACAGCGTGTAAAAACATTAAATACGTAATGGATTGTATTTTGGATAAAGCTCAGAAGTGGATTCATTTCCCTAGCACAATTAATGAAATAAATGATGCAAAATTATTGTGGCAAACGCGCTTTAATTTACCAACAGTCATAGGTGCATTGGACTGCACGCACGTTGAAATAAAAAAACCATCAATGTTTGGAGATGAGTATGTAAATCGTAAGGGTTACACCAGCATAAATGTTCGGGCAACATGTGATGCAGAAGAAAAAATTACAAGCATTTCTGCAGAATGGCCAGGCTCTGTGCACGATGCAAGAATTTGGAGAAGAAGTCCTATCCGGGAAATAATTGCTCAATATGATGGCGCAGCTTGCTTGATTGGTGATTCCGGATACGGTATCTCCCCATGGTTAATCACACCATTCAAGCCCCCTCAAGACGACATTCAGCGTCGATTTAACTACACCCATGCAAAAGAAAGAGTAATAATAGAAAGAGTGTTCGGACAGCTCAAAAAAGATTCCCAATACTTGGCAACTGCGTAAGAGTGTCGTTAGAGAGAGTGCCAAAACTCATAGTCAGTTGTGCTGTGCTGCACAATGTTGCAAGACATCTCAATGACCCAGATTTTGATGACTTTGATGGTGGTGTGGAGGATGAAGCATTTGTTGAGGAACACTTTGGCGTAGCGGCTAATGAGAACATAGCAACTAAACAACGTGGTGAACAAAAGCGGAATGATATGTTGATTTTTGTGTGAATTTAGCTACAAATCATGCATTTTTTTTTGTTTTGTTATGTACTTTCCCTCTTAGATGTGTAAGTTAAATAATCCTATTTTATATGTTATTTCTTTTAAGTGCAGTATATTTTATATTGTAAATTCTTATAATAAAATAAAGCCTAAACCTCATTCCTTAAAAAAAAATAATAATAATAGATTTACAAAATAAATAAACTTGGTTAGCAAACTGCTTTTGGTTACCAAAGTGCGTGGGTACTTTCCGGCTGTGGCTCTGGGCAGTTTTCTAAGCTATCAGTACGCACGTCAATGCCGCTAACCAAAACCACGGTAGCAGGTGTACGTGAGCTAGGTATGTGTTCGTTGATTCTGCACACAACGCACTACGTTAACATGTGTAGGCCTACTCGTCACTAAGCTTCCGTGTTTGGCACCAACGTGTTGTGCACTGGCGGTGGGGAGTAGGCCTACACACGTTTTTACGTATGTAAATATATATATTTACACACGTATATGTAAATATATATATATGTACATATATTTAATATTTTATTATTATAGTATTTTTATTGGTTTTTTTTTATTTATTTTTGTGGAAGGAGTAGGTGTTTAGGGATTAAGCTTTATTTTATTTTCCATAAAATTACATGGCTAAATACTCATAAAATGTAAACTGGATCAGTTTGTGTTTCTTTATCTGCAAATTTGGCTTTCATTCTTTCGAGCTGAACTTTCTCTTTTTCTATTTGCAATTTTTGGAGTTCAAATTGCTGCAGTAGAACCATTCTTTGTAGCTGAGGTGTGCTTAAGTCTTTTGTATCCTCTGATTCGCTATTTTGTAATTTTTTGTTGCTAGGTCTTACATATTGGTTTTTGTTAGGCTGAAGATTTAATTGGTTATCAGGTTGAGAAATGCTAGAAGAATCCATGTTGTTTGTGTTTTCCTCAGTTATATCTTTCGACTTACGTGGCACACCTGCTGCACAACTTCCAGGTACTTTATTAAAAACGGGGTTTTCAGCTTCACCCAATAGTGACAAAAACATTTTTTCCAGTCTGAAAGTTTTATCTTTTTATTTCCCGTTGCATTTACATCAGACTTCTTTTTTATTTTTTATTTCATGTTTTGTAACATTTTTGCCATTTGAGAGGGTGTCACAGGAGTCCCAGAATTTTTTGAATAATCCACACATAAATTGTCCCACGCAATTTTTTTTTCACAAATAATTTTAGGCACTCTAGATTTCTCTAATAATACTGTGTTTTCTGAAAGGAGTTTTACAAATAACATTCTGTCCACAATTTTTTTATCACAATCAACTTCATCTTCAGTCGATGACATGATGAATAAAACAACTTGTTAATAGACGTACTTGCAGCTCTGATTAATGGTTGGAGACTGGAGAGCAGGAAGAAGGAGTGGGGGAAACATGTTCAGACATGAAACGAAGTTACAACTATAGTGTAGTTGTATCTACCCGTAGATATATCTTCGGTTTTTCCGGACCGGGGTAGATATATCTATGAAGTGTTAGCATTTGTTTAATCACTTCGATTGGGGATAAAGCTATCACTACACCGTAGTGTCTACTAAGTAGTTGCTACGTTTTAATCACTTCACCCATTTTGTATAAAATCGTAAAATGAAAATATCAGTGTCTGGGACATCCTACAAGGACCCTTCTACTAAAATTTCAGCTATTTTGAAGCATATTTACTACCATTTTATCAAGGTGGGGAAAATCCATATAGGCCTACTTATAGGCCTATACCACCCTTAAATCCCTACCCCAAAACAATTAATCGGTATAACTCCGCCATTTTGAATCCGATTGAAAAAAAAAGTGTATCTGAAGAATCCTACTAGGACCCTTTCACCAAAAAATCAGCAATTTTGAAGCATATTTACTACCACTTATCGATCCAGGAATAAAACATATATATATATATATATAGCTATCAACCGGCAAAAAAAATATTACTAATTGCTTTAAAATTCAATTATTTTTTAAATAAATAATGCAGAATATATCTTAGTTAAACTATCTGTTAACATTCAAATCTGACTGAATAAATATTTATATTTTTTTATGAGTCCACACTATGTGACACTTCACTGGTGTGGACCGTATCAGGCTGTGTTGTAATTAATAAACCTTACTGTAACTTCGTATATTTTATTATTAAATGTATTTCATTAATGTGATAATACATTAAGTAAACCAACATTTAATTATACTTAGTTATACGTTAAAATTTCTAAATTAACAGATAAATGTAATTTTAGTATTATTCAAGTGTATCCAGCTTTATAATCACTGGTGTGGACACATATGAAAGAAGGAAAAAAACAACAACTGAGGGAATTGTCAGCTGTTAGTTTGTATGAAAAGGGAGGGAAATGGTGTATTATTTGCAGTTGAGCAATTGGAATTTAACTGTAATGACTTAAGTTTTGTTAAAAATGTTTTGAGTTGTGAGAAGTTGGAATCGTTAAGCATACACCGTCACTTGTGTTACCAAAATAACTTTTCAAATAAGTATAATTATTTAATTTTTAACAAGTTATTTTCATAGCTTTATTAGCAAACATGATTAACCAGCAAACTCTTTATCCTAACCTAAAAATCTTTGGTCCTAGGCTCATATGAAGTTTAAATCATCACTTGTGTGGACATCACTGGTGTGGACATAGGCTACCTATTCGGTATATATAGTATATATAAAAATATTTAAATAATTTTTTTAAGCTTGACTACTATTTTTACTGTTATCTAAAGAACATTTTTGGTTTATCAAGTAATTGTTTTAGACATAAACATCATTTTTATTTTTATTAATTTTTAGTTTTAAAACTGTGCATTTTTTGAAGAATCACCCATAGAAACGAAGTTTTACCCTCCTCAGACGAACCGTTTTCAAGTTGGGTCGAGTGTAATAGCTCTTATTTTCTTCAAAAATTCGGATAACTTATTTGTATGGTGGGTAAAATTAAGCCGCAGCCAATCAGAAGTTATATATCCTGTCATTACCTTAATTTTTGTGCATAGTTTTTATAATATTTGTCTCCTGAAAAAATCCTTTCTGCTTTTGGACCCAGTTTAATGTATACTTTCAAAATATGAACATTTCCTCAGTATACCCTCATCTAGCATCAATTACCATCTAGGCTATATCAACCGGTCACATTATGTTTCCAGTTCGCAAAGCCATATTTAGGGGCCTACACAGAATTAAAGTAATATAGCCTACATTATTATTCTAAGTAGGTTCATCAACAATCAGTGTTATTAGTTCACTCTATAAAATATCAGTCATACATACATTTTATTTTCTATGTAATTTAATGTGCAGTGAAAGTTCAATGTTTGGGATAGGGAAATACACAAAGTAGTTTCATATTATTTATTTTAATAACTGAAAACCTCTTTTCCATTAAAGTCGTATTTATCTGATTTAGTACGGAAAAGAACTGTTGTGTACGAATTTTAGTATAGTACCATTTTTGCGATTGCTAATAAAAAACGTGGAGAAGTAGGGCCTAAAAGGGCTTAATACTAAACCTCTTCAAACTATGAACTAACAAAATACAGAGTCTTTTTGACAGGACTAATTTAGGAATTAATGACACAAACTTAGTGGGGGATGAACCTTTGAAACTCCTCAGTCAACCTGTGTTAAGCAATAAAAAAGTTTGAGACTAAAAACGACTGCGAACATCTAGGACTAACATCAACTGAGGATGAAGTGTTGTGTTTCTTCGAAAAACATCGTGATATTTTACATTTTTTATATATTTGTTCACAGGACTAGGATGAATTGTGTTTGTGTGTAACTTGAACACATCCTGTTTAACAACTAAATAATTGAAACAGAAGTTTCTAAATTAATGTGAGTGACGTCCATTAAGTTTCTAGTAGGCCTAATTTAACTCTGAACTATATTATATACCTCTTGGGCCTAAATACCTTACCAACTGATAGGCCTATCTACAAACTGGAAACATGATATGAACTTTAAATTTAAGTGCTGTGTGTAGTTATTTTTAGGGTGGAGCATAATATGCTACAAGATTGCGTAGGTCAGTAGGTGTACATTTTAAAACTCGTCATATTGAGATACATTTTTAGGTTATGTTTCAATACTTGCCATTACTCCAAAGATTTCCTTGTGGATTTGGAGCCCACTTCGTACGACGTTTTTTTTCAGCCAACATAGACATTTGTAAATAAATGACTACACTACTTCACTTTTGCTGAAACTACACACTACTGTTGATTTAAACTATTTTAAAAACACATGTTTAGGTTAACAGACAAAAAACAAGAGAAGAGAAGAAATACAGATTACGGAATACGGAAAATAAACAACCACACATCTGTTCGAGCAGGGGGCAGAGAGCAGAGATAATAATACCAAGGCAGAGAGTATCCAAGGTCCCTTTCTAGAGACCTTGGAGAGTATCAATCTAACTTTAATGTCTAAGCGCACACTGGATTTGTAGTTGCGGATTCATGAATACTGTACTTTAAGAAAATCCCGATTCTAATTTAACAAGGTGGATAATGTTTATTAATAAATTATGTTTACTCCCTTACGTGCTGATCCGAATCATTTTCATCTTGTATCTTTATGGATTTCATACGATTTTACGTATGATCTAAATGCAAAGTTGATATCGAAAAGTTAGCATTAATATATAAAATATTTTGTAGAGCCAGTTTTATTTCAAAATAAGAAAAGAGAATAAAAGAAAATAACAGAGTAAATTAATATATCATTTTATTTTTATGAAATTATCTTTATAAAAATTAGGTACTAAAATGTATGTTGATTTACTTAGAGACGTTGAATTCATAATTTGTCGATCTGTCCAACTAAGCAAACCTCTCCCACTCCCATGCCTAATTGCCTAAAGGGGACCTTACACGATCAGTAATACTGTCATTACC